>JAVQJD010008491.1:0-23158 GCA_036023655.1 Nannoperca australis | reverse complement strand
ACTTTACTTTTCCTGTGATATTGGGGTTGATATTTTAGATTAATAAAAGTAATTAGGAAATGTATTTCTTGCCAGGATATCATTCATTCATGAATTATTCATTGTATTTATTCATGGTTGTATTTATTCTCTCTTTTGTATGTTTCGTAGTTAGTAGTTTAATAAAAAACCTGATTACATGGTTTGTATGTATCAAGTATGACAGTCACTGTTCACAAGTCAAGATATCAGTAGCAACCTCCAGAATTGACAGTAAATTAATGAATTTGAGTAAAATTATGTTATTTAGTATAAATATTGATTATTTCTGATAGCTCAAAGTTGGGGTGGCAGAGCATTTATAATACTATTTATATGTAACTGATGATTTTGACAGTTTTTCTGTGTTATTTCAATGATCATAATTTAAAATATAGGATATAAACTAAAGATTCAGTTCATTTCCTGAATAAGTCCATGTTTTAAAAGACTAATCAATCAGAAGTGAAAGCAGATAAATATTTGGTGACGGGACTTTGCTTCCCCCATTTATCCCGTTTAGTTTAAGTTATTTGAGTTATTACTGAATTTCTCCTTTTAAGGTTTCTTTCAGTGTCCTAGTGCTTCTAGTAGAACAAAAGTACTGAAAACCAGATCCATATACATTAAGGTGGCTACTGGTGCCATAAAAAGCCTGCATTCAATACAATCTGAGTAAATTATGGTATAATTATACAAAAGGAGAATTGATTCCTGCTGTGTCATGCAAGTAACTCAAGGCTAGTTAACGATTAAGGCAAAAAAAATAAATAAAAACGACATAAAAGTAGATCTGTAAAGCTTTCTCTGTGTAATGCTCTGTACATTCTGGATGATGTGTAGGTCAAGCTACAATCATCCTATATCACACAAGGCCAGTGGCAAGACAAGAGTAATGGCAAACCACACTTTTCCATTCCACAGACTCCACCTAATGCCACTCTCAAGGACTGACCTTTGTAGAGGCTTTCCAGTAACAGTACAAATCCTGCTCTAATTGGCCTCTGCTATACAGTATTTTGCCTTTGAGTAAAACAGGATAACACAGCAGGAAATTCAATAACTGCAAAAATATCCCCACACTATCTCTGTGCATTACAATTTCAGCTTGGAGTCGATGAATGAGCTGAAGTGTGTGTATGCGGGTGTTCAGAAAGACAGAGCGAAGACGAAAAGTTGGGATGTAGAGACGAGAGGGAAGAATTTGTGCGGTCTTGTGTGTTCATGTTGGAGTCCTACTATTCGTCCAGTATCAAACATATATTTGTATTTGTGGACCACATGTGACACTAAAGGCCTCTAAGATCTCTTTGGCAGCTGAAGCTGTGGCACAAGGTTGGCTGAGGACATTAACATTTAACTTGTGTGGAGGCTGTGCTGTTGCCCTCCGTGCAAACCGTACAAAGGGTTACAATTTCCTTTGACTGAAAGCTGCTGTTTCTGTTATTTATCCTGCTGCTGAAAATAGTAATTTATTCACAAACTATGTGATGTAATATAAATGCTAACCTCTTAAGCATAGTTGCTTTACCTAACAAAGATGTTACAAAATAATGCATCAATTTATTCACATTGATACATTTTCTAAATTCATTTCAGCTGTATCACCAGTCCCTATAGCTGAAGAAAATTATGTGGTATGTGCATTTATGTGTGTTTAGAAAAGAATCCAGTTGATGGCAGAAAGTTACTCAATAAGACTCCACCATCACCAGTCATTTAGCAACACATCCATTCAACAACCGCAATCCTCCATCAGAGCCTGGCTGAACTGCCCCACCCACTGCACCTTTCAGGACTGCATTGTGGTTGTTGTTTTATTCTCCTTGCTGTCAGGGACCCTCACTCTATCCCTCACCCGCTGCGAACGTATCGACTCTCAGTCAACGCTTACCAAATGAAAGCAGGCAGCCCATCTCTGCTTGCACTGGGCCAAGCACGCACAATCAGAACAAATGTCAAGTGGCTAAAGCAGGGGGAAGATGGGAATTTGTTTTATCAGTGAAATCACTGTGAGATAATGCAGTGGTAGGTCTGCAGAAACACAAATGTGAATACAAATACAATACAAATGTGAACAGGGGAAACTTACCTGGCACAGCTTTGCATTTACTTTCCCCGAGTAATATCAACATCAACAAGCAAGCACATGCCAAGCTTTTCTTTCAGAGATAGAAATTTAACAAAACACCATGTCTTTGGATTGATCAGTGGCGAACCCCAGGAAACCCAATGAACCCAATTTAAAGAGAACTTCTTTTGCATTAAGAAATAATCAATCTAATTTCACCCCAAGCTTAAAAACAAAAATATGATTATAAAGCCTCAATGCCTCTAAGGCCCAAACATTTTAGATACAGCTCTTTTTTATCCAAGACAGTCAAAAGAAGTTAGTGACTTAAGACAGAAAAAGCATTTTTTGCATATTGGTACACTAACAATCTGCTTTAACAGTGTGAGAATGTTTTAACAAGAACCATATTGCCACCATAAAGTAACACCTTCATTTCTTCCTGTCTAACACAAAGCCCATTTTTTTTCCCACTGTAGCTTGCTTGGATGCACAAGAAATACCCTTATCGATTCCCCCATTGGCTTACACTGCTGACGAATGTCTCAAAGGCTTAATTCAAAGGGAGTTCAAAATAAGATTACTGATTTTTATCACCTGGCTGTAGACAGCAGGAGAGAGAGAGAGAGCGAGAGATCGAGAGAGAGAGACTGACAAAACACATGAAAAATAAGAGAGGAGTCACAGCTCAAAAAGACAAATCAAGCCTTGGTGGATCACAGCGTGCTCCTGGGCTTTTATAGTGAACGAGGCTAAGAGCTTCCAGGGCTGTTGTAAATAATGGCAAATTGTTTAATGCCTCAAATGAGTTATTTTTGACAGCTGACACAGCATGACCTGAAGGGGAGAAAATCAGAAGGAAGAAAACAGAGAGCAGTCGAGGTTGGAGGAAAATCCATAGATTGTTCAAAGAGAAAGTTAACTGCCTGGCAAACCTGAACAGAAACGTCCTGGTAAGAAATATTTAGAAAAAATAAATGTAATGGGATTGTTTATTCCATTTAATCATGACCATGATTTTTGAAAGTTTCTGGGCAAGGCTAGCTTTTAAACCTGTGAGGGCGAGATGTTTTCTAACTTTGATTATTTATAGATGTAGGAGCCTACAATACAGTATAGATAGACACACAGGATTCAAAATATTAACTTCCTCCTCTCTAAATTCGTTTCGTTGTCTCCAAGTTTCAGCCTTTTGTTGAAAGAAATATGATCAATTCTGGCTTCAGTCTGAGTCTATGTCCCAATTCTATATCACATACTAATTGTTTTATAGTATATACTATCTACTATAACATATGGTATGTTGTGTGCAGAAATTTGCAAGAAAATAATATAATCAACCAAAAATATGTAATACTACTGGAATTGAGACAGTATTGGTCTAAACCCAAAATGTTTCCAGAACAAATTAAATTGTAATGTCATAGTGGCCAAACCCAATTTTTTTGCTGTGTACTTTTGCTTTTAAAATAAAATATAAATGGACCATTATAGTACATTTTTTTTAGGTTTCTCATATTATTAGAGCAGAAAGCAAGAAAATACAGAGTATGGGCAAAAAATAAGAAAGAAAGAAAAAGAGGTAAAGGGGAATTTAATTGGCCACCCTATGGTCATACGGTCTAATTGAACAGGATTCTACATTACACAGAACATAAAGAGGACATAACAAGCATAATTAAACATACAACGCTGGATGTAATATGGTGTACAATGAAACAATGAAACTTTAATTTGGAGAGAAGTCAAAACAATGTATTTCAGAAATTGGAAAAATTGTTGAATTGCAAATATATTCGACTATAATATAGACTCCTACATTTTAGCGCTGTTGACTGAAATTTGCCATGCTATATACAGATGTCAATATGTTTACCACTGTTGGCTTTAAGAAAACCAAGCCAGTGCTGTCCAGACTTCAGATATATAGCTCTGAATAAAAGATGTGTATTCATAAAATATGGCTGCATCTAATATACAGATACCTTTTAGAAAGGAAATCACCACTGTGAAATAAAGATTAGGGTTTTCAGTGTTTTCTTATTTTTTAAATGTGTACTTTCAATCATTGTGAAAGAGCAGATTATTGTTTTAGAATGAATTGGATGGTGGTTATCATGACTTCTAGTACCTGCATTCAATAGGTGTGACTCAGTGACAATGAGTGGATCAACAAACCCCCTTCCCATAGATCCAAATGCTGCTGTGCAGATTATGTCCCTGACATATGTGCCACTGGTCTATGTATAGTACATTTAACAGCTTTGATCTCCAGTCAAGTTGGACGTCAATCATGATGCCATCTGGTGGAACCCAATACATGGCTCACCAACAAGGTCGCTTCCAAGGGCTCATCCTCATCCGCATCACTCCTTTAATCTGGATCAAAATATTAGAGGCATCATGGCTGACAGCCTTTAATCATTTTGATGTGCCGTTAAAACGAGCCACCCTCCTCCTGTGCTGATCGCTGCTGACTGCTTTATAAGACCAGTTGTCGCTACTTTTGCTGCCTCTCAGTCTGAGCAGGTCTGACAGATGTGGTGCACGTTGGTCAAATATTCATGCATGTTGGGATCACCTACCGTAGAAAGAGAGCTTTCCTTTCACTGTGTTCATTCCCCTGGAGTTCTCGGCAACACATTCGTACATGCCAGCGTCCTCCTGCTGGAAATATGGGATTTCCAAGACACCACTGGCCTTCCTCATGTCCACTTTCCTGGGGAAGGGTACACCATCCACTCGCCTCCAGTTTATAGATGGTACCGGGCTGCCAGAAGAGACGCAGAGAGGTTTAACCCCCTGAAGTCATAGCTTTCAATTTTTGTGAATGACATATTGCATATAAGTAAACAAAATCTGGCAAGTGGCAAAATAGAAAAGAACTGTCATCTTTCAGCTAAAATCTTATCTGGAGCATCAGAAACTTTTCTTGGACACTTTTTAGGTTTTTCCGCTGCAAGAGATTTACCTGGCGGTGAGGTCTAACCAGAATTGTGTGAACTCATTTGGCAACAACTTGAATGTATCTATTTGGATTATTTCTGATTTCTCTTCATTTGAAAGAGTACGTATACTGTGCTCCAATAACCTTAAAATATTTTATTGCAATCCTTAATATTTAATGCAAGAGCAGGCTGAGAAGCACAACATTTAGGGCTTTTGTTTGGTCTTTTAAGGATCAAAGTAAGCTGTTTTACACCATATATTTACCAATTCCATGGTCATTCCATATTTATACTAAAAAGGAGGGTATACGTAAGTACATAAGTATTGGGTTTCATTGCCTGGTGGATGTAAAACTGCAAAAATGACTCAGTACAGTGGGTTAGATTTTTGCACCACAACATGTGCCTTCTAATTTCTTAGATGTGCAGCATAGCGTGAAACACATGAGAATTGCAGAAAAGTGGTGAAACACATGAAAAAAATATCCCAGCACTCTTCTAGTAATTTTTTCTTTTATGTCTTTTATATGCTAGTGAGCATGCAGAGCCTGACTAAGAGTGGGCTTACTTTCCCAGAGCGAAGCATTCCAACTTTACAGTGGATCCTTTGGCAACATGAACTACCTCTGGAAACTGAACTTCAATCTTTGGCTCATATTCACCCATCACACCTGAAAGAGAAATGCAAATGAGCAATGGTGTTAGTGTAAAAAAAGAAAAAGTAAAATTTTGATTTGTAACTCAAGCTAAACAACTCTACAAAAACCAAAATGAAAACACAAGTTGTGGCATCTGCTGTTCTGCTGCACAGCTACTGAAAACCCTTTTCAAGTAAAGCCCTCTTTTTACTATAAGCTGAAATGTTTTTTGACTTCCAACGCTGTGCGATCTGAACAGCAGAAACACGCTCTGCTCTCAGCGCTGTCACAGACTGCGCTCCCATTGAAAATAATGAGAAAAAGAAGCCAAAGTACTGCTTTTCAGTGGACATGCAACACACTGATGTTGAATGGAAAAAACAAGTTTGAGAATTCATAGATGGTTTGAGCTTTTACATCCAGATGAGTTTCATCTTGTTGTAGTGCTAACAGCTATGAACCAGAAAATGGGCCCATAAAATCCCCCTGGGTGCCGCCACTGTGTCTACAAAGCATCCCATTCACTGTCTGTGAAGCAGCTCTGGTGGATTATAATATTGCTGCTGTGCATGCTAAAAATCTCTGGATAAAAGAGAAGACGGGAATGTGGGCTCTCTGGTGTTCTAGCTTTGGAAGAGACTTATTCATAAATCAAGACTGGAGTGTCTAACATTGATGGAAAAGCACGTGTATTTTTTTTTCTTCCCCTTAAATGACACTAAGGTAAATTATATCAATGAATTTGAAATTGCGTCTACTTTCATTTGTCCTAGTTGCACCAATTCTGGCAGCACAACATGGTATTTTAAGTCACTGTCATCCACCCGTGTAACAATAGGTTTTCCCCATTGCTGTAATTCCGGGCTGTGTTGCACAAATAGCTTTTGAGATGGAGGAAACAGCCCAATTTCATCTCGTTGATTTGGTGAGGCATGTGTTATCAGGACGGCTCCCTGAGTGACTGTGAAAGCTAATTCAGATCCTTATCACAACCGTCTCATACTGGAATGTAACCACAGCACTATCACCCATTTTAAGCAGACAGGTGGAAGTGGACTGGTAATTGTCTCATACCATAACCTTTTGTGTGTGACACCTGTTCAATGTGCGAGCCTGCATCCCCTAACTGAGCCCCTGTGACAGTGAGGTAGGACCGATGTTTTTGTGCTAGACCCGATGCCTCTGTGAAATAAAGTCATAATGCAAAAAGAAAGGAAAGAAGCGGGGATGGAAAGTGTTCGGCAATGGCTTGAAAACGCACTCTCAAATCACAAGAGCTACTCGCAATTCTGTCTCTCATCTGACTTGCGTAGTAAAGTAAGACATTTCAGAATTTATTTCCACAGAATACTACCAAATTACCATTTATTCTTAATTGAAATAATACATAATGACTTTTTCAAATTGCTTTAATAAACTATTTTAATATTAATATTGTGTATTAATACAAGTGTTTATATATTACTTATAAATGCTAAATGGTTGGCTTAAAATAAAGTGTTACAGCTACTAATAGTTCATAGTTTTCAATAACAAGGCCTGAAAAAGCTGTTTGATAAGAGGGAATGTTCACTATTGGGGCAGTTTTTTATTACATCACATCAGTGGTAATTAATTGGAAGACAAAAATCCACATAAATGTCATACAAAGACATTTCTAGTGAAAATAACATGTACTGCATTACATTAGGTGATCAGGGGCATGCTCCTGGGACAGAAGCCTACAATTAGATTACTTGCTGACAATGACCTTTACTCTGGAGTGCCTTGATAAGGCCAGCCTAAAGCATCAGATCCACATGTTAAAGGACATGCTGAAATTAGCAAAGAAAGATAGTTAACCTTTGAATTTCATTTGCATTCCTTAAAAGCACTTGTTCTATTTTTATGTACCAACAAAAAATTTTTTTTTCAGTTTTTTAACATGACCAGGACCGGGATATAAATTCAGCACTGCTGTATTTTATCAACCATTTGATTCCAGCACAGAATGGAGCTCAAATGTTTTGTACTAATTAAAGCATATTGAAAAGTAGAAGCAAAACACCATCTAAAGACATGATGAAAGTGGCAAATGGACATGTTTGTTTGCATAAGCATTTAAATTGCATGGTGAGTCACACAACATGGACATGGGGGAATGCCTTTGTGGAGAGTGATATTTTTCATAATTGCTGGAGTTATTGGATGTCCACCTAATTGCAAGTGAATTATTTTGCTTGTCACCTACAAAATAAAACATATAATAAATTTATATTTTTGGACAAATGCACTCCTAAAATAAATGTTGATTGGAATAAACATCAGTGTTAAGAACTGAGAACAGAACTGAGTATTCTCACTGGATGTAAAATTGTAGTATATAAATTGCACAAATCTCCCTGTTACCAGATATGGAGGTCTAATGGAGAGTTGGCTGTGTGCAGTACAGTATTCAATATATATCGTAACATCCGTATTTGGAAAAGGGAAATCATCTAGAAAACCAAGGATTCGATTAGGCCAACTCAATACAATTGAGAGGCCACATTTGCATCCAAATGAATGGCTCAGTGACATCAGAAAAAGGGTGATATGCAGCCCAGATAATCTGAACAAACCTCTTATATTATGTGCTGCAGTTAAAGCATTTAAAGTGTTCAAAACCAAGACTTACCATCGCTGCGGAGCACTAGTGGAGTGGGTGGACCCTGGACTCGGGACTTTGTGACCGTGTTGGTCACCACACAGGTGTAATTACCAACATCTGAGGGCTCCACTTTGGCAATGTACAGATTCCCTGTCTCCTGTGAGATGAAGCGGCGAGTGTCCTGCTTCACAAATGATGGGTACTCATTAAAGATCCAGGAAAATATGAGATCTATGGATAAAGAAGAAAAAGAGAATTGTCACTTTAAACTATAATTTTGGGTCATGAGTTGTGGTGGTGCTGTGTAATACATTTTAGAACCCCTGGGTAGCAAAAATGGTGACAAAATCATGCCAAGGTGAAAATTGATGACAGCATCTGTGAGAGGTTACAAACAAATGTAATTATCTGGACTCACTTCAAATGACCATTTTTCATGTGGATGAGGTCTGCATACTCAACTAGGGATTTGGGAGACACTAGGATATGTGTTGTCCTGACTAATTACAGTTCACCACACAGCCAACTAGAGTCAGCAACAGAGATAGTTTCTGACAAATACCACAACAACAAAAGGCATGGTAAAACTTAATGAAATGATAAAGAACTAATCATGAAACTAATTGCTTTTTAATGAGAAGTAATCACGCTAACCAACTGACAAATAGCTGGCATTCACAATTCATGGACTCTTTGTTAAACGGTTCAAAAGCGCAAGTGTACAGTTAAAGATTTGTGCATGTATGGATGTAGTTTAGTGCTGAGCTAAGAGCCAAACAAAATGATCAGGGTGACCACCAATGATCATGAACACTTTACTTGAGGTAAAGAATAGAAAGTAATATATACTGAATGGGAAAGTGTATCCAAACATTTGACTGGTACTATACATAATAACAAAGTTATCATTAGTTATGTGCCATTTAGCAGCTGATTAAAGGTTAACCAGGAACGATTCATTAAATAGTTGGTTAGTAGGAAGACTCACAAATGAGTAAGCAATTTACCATCAGATACTTACTCATTAAGATTAGATTCAACAGCTTGTTGTCACCTAACGTATCATTACCTGGTATCTAATCCTTTTTTTCAACAATTATTCAGGAAGTATGGGTAGAAATTAGTTCCTGATTTGTACCTCATTAGTTCCTTGAATTTTACATTATGTAAATTGCAGAACATTTAGTATCCATTACATGTTATAAGTGTGCATGACGACTTGATGAATATGATTTATAAAGAGGATGGAACACGTTCAAACTCAAAATCATATTCCCTAGTTGATTGAGACTTGCTTATTTGACGCTCTGGTGACTCTATTTGTCACAAGAGGCCCATTTTTCTTGGAAGGAGTTGTATAGATAGGCTGTTATCATCATAGTTATAATGCAAAATGTTTTGTATTTATGAGAGAGCCAGTATTGTCTCAACTGTCAAAGAGAAACCAGCCAAAGGTGTGACTTATCACTAACAGGAAGTGTGGCATCATCTTGGCAAGTACCTGCTAAAATCAATACAACATTGCTGGAGTTTAAATGTCAACCTTTCCCCAATGACACATTATTGTGTTGGAGCATTTCAAAATGAGCAAAACACACATTTTGAGATCCATGTACCAAAGGATTTCTTTCTGAATAAATAAATGAAACTGCATGCTAATAAACCCCTACACTTTATATGTGTTGTTTAAGTTAAAGACGTAATGCTCATATGTGGTCCCTAAATTTACTGGTATCACTGATGTTTGTTTTACATGTTATGAATGATTTCAGAAAAGGTGTGAAACTAAGACTAATTGAACTCTTTTGAATCCAGTTATCTGGTTCATTAGCCTTCCAGTTTGACATCATGAGATGATTTTAATAAAGAGAACACATTACAAAAATCAATGGGCAATTATTGAGGATTTAATAAATGAATAATAATTACGTAATTACTGTGTAATAATAATTAATGACTGACTGTTACAGTAGATTAAATTAAATAATAATGGGACTCCATTAACCTGGTCAATAATCCAATTTAGTGTGAACCAGTGTTTAAATTGAAACAAATGCCCAGCAAAATGTGAACAATGAGGGTCTTTAAGAGCACAATATAATACTAGTACAATAATTCATGATCTGTACCATGATTTCACAGAGATATCAAAAATGTGATGCACAAATGATTGCACAGCAGCTACGGCATCTGAGAAATGAGATCTAACGACATTTTACAACCTGGTGTCCTGCTATTTCAATATATGAGTCTATTTTAAAATGCAAATGTAGCATGTGAAGTGAAAAAGATATTGTATGTTTGTCAAATAGTATATTTCCTATTGCATTCCTCCATTTATCTTTCAGCAGCCGTGTTAATTGTATTGGATACAGTATATCAATAATAGTCCTCTATGTGTCAGGCTCGCTGAGATCTATTCCTGGATGAGTTCTTCACATTATTGATGTCAACTCATCACATCTGAATAGCGTGACATAATCTGCTGCTCTGGAGTTTTGCAGCCAGTCTAATTGACAGGCACGCACTATTTTCCTGCTGAGCTTAATCAAACCCTACCACTTGTTAGTGGACGAGTAATTAAACAAAACAGTCTTGGAGGAACCATTCCCTTCGCCTCCCCTAGCTGCTTACCCATTTATCACAGTATGATCCTATACTCCTGCTGGGTAAAAGGAGCAGGTACTGTACATTTGAAGCAACGGAGGCTGCCGATCTGCACCATTTGGGGCTTTGGCTTAGGGTTTGGCTGCTGTGCGTGTGGACCTGAACACAGTGATGGCACAGCAGAGGTCTATGGGGACAAAGGACACTTCAAGGCAGGATAAGGCATGTTCTTTGTGTCTGTTTCCTCTCCAGTGCTTTTGGACTACGGCTGCACCTGCTCTCGTTCTATGTTTAAAACCCATATGACTACATGGCACAACATGAGCTGCAAAATGCCGCGGAGAGCAAAAACATAATGAGATATCTCACACAGCTGGCCAAACAGACTTCACAAAATCATCCAGGGCATTGATTTTATGGGTTACACAATGCTCCCTGGTATAAAAAACAGGACATCTCAAAGAAAAAATGTAGATGAAATCCAGCTGCCATATGAGACAGCATTATCATCACTGCCATGGAAACAGGAAAAAGCCTGTATTATTATTGTATTATGACGACAGCAGCACATGAGCTCTGAAAAACTAATATTGCAAAGGTTTTTTCAAAGCTGAAAATATACACTAATCTTGATGATGCAGCATGTGTAGCACACCATTTTACTAGTCTATAGCTTCTTTTGGTCAGTCCCAAAAAATTATTTTTCAAAACGTGATCCATTGAAGAGGGGCTTTCAGAAGTCCCTGAAGTGTTCTTTGTGGTTTCATTCTATGAGACCTAGGAGCAACTTCAAAGGAAAGGCCTCACTGATTATTCAAAGGCTGAACAAGACGTGCAAGTCAAACATGCCCATCTCCTTACACAGCTAAGATCATGCCCAGACTGATTTGTGATAATGTAAAGATGGAGCCCCAAGACGAAAATGGTGGGCAGTAATCCCAAAGTGGGTCTATCATCCTTTATGACAGCCAGGAAAGAAAAAGACTCTATCAGCTTGGAGGACGTGTGGATCGACACACATACAGTTTTGTCTATTACTGTAAGCCAAAATGTTACTCTACAGTGTGAGTTAGTAGATTCATGAAGTTAAAATAAATGAATACATTCTTAAACAAATCAGTGTTAGTATATACATATAATAATGACATCAGGTAAAATACAACTCTTCTTATGGAAATTTATTATGGAATAACTCCATACTCAATATCTTAACTCACCCATTAAAAGGGTACTCTAGTGATTTAGTAGAGTACTTTGTTAAAACCCTTTTCCCTATCTTAAAACCATATTCCATCTATTAATCTGTGAGTACTCTGAACGTGTTTTATTCATAATGCTGAAGTGGGGCTTTCACAGTATCTAATTTACGTCTGTAGACCATTTTTCTTGTATTTTGGGTTATTTCAGCTTCACACTTTGTTAAATTGAGTCAAACTTATCCTAGTATCACTAAACAAAGACAACATTTAATGCATAGAAAGTTGTATAGTAAACTTTGTGGTCGAAGGCAACTAAGTATATTTGGTTTACCTACTGCAGGCAATCAACCTTTATGCTAAATACCACTACAAACCTCTACTACGTGTGTTAGCTGGTGCATGAATCAAATTTATCAATCAATCAATCAATCAATCAATCAATTTTTAGGTATCAAAGGGACAACCCAGCAATTTGGTATTGCATTTCCTCCTTAAAATGCTAGATCCTACATTTCCCATAATGCAAGTTGTTAACATGTCTGTCATTACTTCATCTGGGTTATATTTAGGACTTTAGAAAGCTCCTCAAGAACCATAGAGTATATAGTATTTATAATAGTTATACATCCGGTTTTACAGGTTGAGTAGTTCTTTCCATGACAAGTAAGCTGTATGTGTTAAACTTAAATGTTCAATCTGTGGAGTGCCTCTTTAATTTCAGTATCTATTTTTATATTTAATTATCATTTTTTACATTTGTCATTTACCTCACTGTTGCCATGTATATTGTGTAGGGTAAAACCAATCCAATAAAGACGTCCATTAGGGGATGTTTACAGGATGAACGCTGCCACTCAAAGCAGTTCAAACTGAGTGTGTACATTTCATGTCTAATTTTCTATAGAGGTTTCTGTGGCATCATCAAAGTCAACAATATAATGGTGAGCATTTGAACTGCATCTTCCACTAACAGTTGGTTTGAGGTAAATGCGGATCACATGCGAATAACATGGAACTAAACAAACATGTATCTGTTACAGTCAGTGACGTCAGCCAGCAGTTGAAAAACAATCCATGCTTGTGTTTTTCTGTAATAAGATTAATTTCTACACAATACAGGCCCTGGCCTGCTTCTCTTCCTCCTGCTGCAGCCCCAGAGCAAAGCCAGCCACTGACACCCTCCCTGGGGGGTCTGTTCCTACTGCTAAAAGCAATACATATTCATTTGGACACTGACAATATTTTTGACAAGAACAAGAACATTAAAACAATATTTTTGCCAACAAACGAAGCTGCCATCTGTCAATACAAAAGGATGTCTGCAGATTTAGTGTTAAATCAGGATGCGTTGGCATCATAATGTATTATCAGCATCAGCTGCCACATCATTTTATTTTAATCATACAGGTAAGAGCACACTGCGACAACACTATGCATATTTAATCACCCAATTACAAAGCAGTGGGATGTGGGCAGGCTGCAAAATGCACAGATTTACCACCAAATGGTACCCACTTGTCCTTTCCCAGGCTGAATAATTCTCTGATTACAGGCGTCAGTAGCGTGGTATTACATATATGAGGAGGAGGGGTTGCTGGGTTGTGTCACACAGGGTAACATGCTGATCTGGTACAACATGAACTACTTTTTCTAAAATACTTCCAGAGCCATGGAGAGGAATGCTCATGCAGCTAAACAACATGGTCACAGACTCCACATGAGAAAAGTCCCAAAGTCAACTGAGAAAACAAACTCACAGTTTGGTCCTATTAGAATCTACACATTCACTGATTTAGAGCATCTTTGAAAGGCTGCCTGTTTGCACAAAAACAAACAAACAGAAAAATAAACTGCAAAACCCCCTCCTCATTTAAACTACTGTCAGCCTGCATTGTGTGACTGAGTTCAGTGCTCCCATATTTGCTTCAGGCTCCAAGAATCACTCCTCTGTTCCACTGTTTCCTTTACAGGACCGGACAGGATGCACATGCTCTGTGTTCTCAAAGCCTCGGGTGGGAGCGAAAACAGGGACAACACACACTCACTAGAAAAAAAATCTAACCTTAGTGGAGACACACATAAGTGATTTCAGTCTTGAGTGCTGCTTAAAGGTCTCTCCCATTAGAAAATAGAGGTCAGCAGCATTAGGTCCACGACTAAACACAGTAATCGTGTAGTCCAAAGAGTGCAGCTAGGTTACACTGGCAGCCCATTAATGCGTTTGGGTTTGAAAAAGACAGAAACTGACAGCCTTTCAGCTACCATTGCTGCCTCTGATCCACAGTGACAGAGAGGATGGAAACTGGACTGCAAATTTGGGAGAAACACACATTTTGGAGGCAGCTTGGTTTTAAAAAATCCTTGTGTTGTAACCAGGTTGAGTTAATCCATTCCCCTTCCTTGGACCCTGCAGATAGTAATTACCATATATTTCTGGCATGCTCTGACATTGGCCTGTCAGATGGAGAGTGAGTGTGTGGATGCAGCGTGGAGGCAGCGCCCCGCTCTGCCTTTGTGCTCAGATGTGGTCTGGCAGGGTGTGTCATGCCTGATCTGCAGTCAGGCTTTTCTTCCTGTCTCTCCTCTGCTGACTGTAAGAGCAGGTAGGATCTCTGATGACACTGGTCACATTAGAAGACACACAGTGGATACCAATAACTGTTCCTGCTAAGTTCAACTCTTGCTATATTAACTAATGAGTGTTTCTGGGGGCCAGCACCTCTATTATTTTTAGATTCAAGTCACTGAAGGCTGATCACTTTGTGCAGATATTACAATGCCTTAACAGTTGATCACTGTAGTCAGACAGTTTATGCAAAGTTATAAATATGTTTAGGTTACCATAAAGCCCCTGTGTCTAGAATTAGAACATTTCTGACTTTGGTGCTCACAGTGTGTGATCCAAAAAAAGACACCCCGCCAGCTCCTCATTAAAAGATTGACAGCAACACATAGACTGCACCAATTTTTTATTATCACAGTTATTTATATTTAAAATGTATACCATCGTAATAAACTGAAATGTAACCTAAAAAAATTAAAACAAGAGGTAATAATTCCCACTAAATATTTTCAAGTTGAATCAACAATTAAAATGTAACTAAAACTGAATTTTCTAAGTCAGGGCAAATCGTTTTACCAGTGTTGGGCAAATTTATAATTTAATCTGTAACAGGTAAATTGGTAAAACCTTTCTTTAGAAATCTGATCACATGTTTAGGCACCACATTTAAAGCTGTCACCATGATCAATTTGAAGTTAAATGTCCTGACAGAGGACAATAAAAAGGGTGTTTACCACCAACTCTTGGATTGATGTCTTTACAAAATGTAAATTGAATCAACAGCTGCATTTTTCTAATTTTAGTTTCCAAAATCAATTAAAGTCTACACCTAGTAGCTGTATTAAAAACTATAACCACTGGATAGGTAACTCTGTGCATGTATGTACAGTGTGTGTCTGAGTATCTCTGTGTTAGAATGGGAGCGCCAGCGAGTAGCAGGGAAGTTGTGACAGCCAGTGCTCTGTTTTTGATTTGTTCCTTAAGAGAAGTGATTCATCTTGGGCTTTATCTTCCTCACATTGATATTTCTCTCTAATCTGTTATATGTATTATTGTAAGTGTGGTAGGTGATACAGTATGTGTGTTGTAACATATTTTTTAAATACATCATGTATTGTTGTGTTGGTGATCACATGGTCTCAATGAAATGAACATACATCAAATAACATAAAAACTCTGAATCTTGAGCAAACATAATAACATAATTAACATGAGAAGATATTGAAATCCTGCAATATAAAAAAAAAAAGAAAAGAATAATCAAGATACAGTATATAATCAAACCTAAATGTCATGGGAAAATGTTGTTATTGGATCAAAATAACCATCAAACCCAACAGAAACATTGCCTTACATGTAAAAATTGGTTCAATGATCATAAAATGTGCTCCAAAGAAACACTTTAACTGTTTATGTCTTGTGACAACTGTAACTTACTTTAAAATAGATCCCAAAGAACCGAACAGACACACATGCCTCAGAGAAATCCAAATGTTGAACTTCTGTTCCCTGAAGAAGAGGTATGAGATTGCAACATTCAGCTTTAACACTGGCTCTGGCTTGCATCATTCTTTCAACAGGTAAAACTGAGCGCACTGGGACCTATGGGACAACATGAATCCTCAACTGTCCTACACTCATGAGACAGCTGGTTACAGTGATACAGCTACTAACCAACAACAAGCCAATAACAGTATTTTACCAAGAGGAAAACATTAATAATACTCTCCATCCCATTTACTCCACCAATTTAGCAATGCCCTCCTTTAACATTTTCAGACTTACGATGGACAGTAGCAGAACCAGACATATTATTATTATTATATATCCACATATTCTTCTTCCTTGTAAAAACCTGGTGCCTACATTACCCACAATGCAACTCGACCACTAACAGTTCGGTCAGAGATTTGGATGTGTTGTGCTAGTAGCTGCTAACTTAGCCTCGAGCTGCTAGCCTGAAGCAGAGATGAGGATTGGCTACAGAGGTTTGGTAAGCTCTCTCCACACCACCAGATTGTTTTTTTTATATTTTCAAACTTGCAGTCTTTTGACACTATGTTGATGTTGCTCATTTCAAGGCGCATGTACTATTAGTTCTACAGCACGGGGCTGCACAATGAAATTAAAGCTGTAGCCTCCTTCACACAACACATAGAGAACACATACAAATATCCCAAATTAGAATAGAATAAAAATAAAACAATACATACAGTTACTTATATATTTCTTTGGTGTTTGTTAAATGAAACATTGACATTGTCAACGAGAGCTGCAACAACATGCTACCATTTGATTAATCAATGGTTAGAAAATGAATCATCAACAAATTCCAGCTTCTCAATTTTTATGATTAGCTGCTTTTCTTTGTTTTATAAAATTGTAAACAGACTATCTTTGGCTTTTGGAGTATTGTATAGATAAAACAAGACATCTGACACTTTGTCACCTTGTGTCTTAGGGAAAATGTAATGACTGCAGTGAATCATTTTTCACTATTTCTGTCATTTTCTAGACTAAACAATAAATCAAGAAAATAGATTAAGAAAAGATTAATTGATAATATAAACAAAGCCGCAGCTCATGTCTCCTTCTCTATATTCCAGAAACTTAACACTCCTTGTACAGTAGAGGTTTTTTTTTTATCAGGGAAAGATATCCAAGATAGCAGGTGTGCACAAAAGCAAATGTAATGAATACATGTCTGTTTTATCACAGTGTATCCGTTATGCAGTAGGAGAATAAACATATTTTACCTAAAAATACTAAACCACTTCATTGGTTTTGGATGGCATAAACTAGGATATCAGGCATCCACAATTTAAGTATACCTGCCTGGTTCAGTGCAAAGCTCACACAGTCTGAGAGTAATGAACAATCCCGCTAATTGAACTGAACTCTTTGTAACAGCAGATGCAGTAATACAGTTGTAAAGGCTAGCCAGCTATGAGGTGTTATGGATTCAACTTAAAACTCCAGTCCAGTGCTCTGCTTAGCCATCCAGGTGCTGTGGACGAAGCTGTCATGTTTTCGACAATTGTTATTTTCCCCTTGCACAGCAGGTGACAACGCATTTCTTCTGGGATGAAATCCCCAAGGGCACCGGGGGACTTGTGTTTATGTAGCGGCACCACGGAGCCTGAGGACATGATGTGTGACTGCAGACCAGCAGAGAGGATAGAGGTGCTTAAACACGGTCAACCATAAAAGAAGGGAAACAGGAACGTCTGAATTTAGCTCTTTACATGTACTTTACCAACACATGGAATCAGGCGAGCATATATACATCTGCACCTACAGCACGCTCCACATCTTTTGCTCCTCCCTCTCTTTTTGACTTTCATACCCCACACAGACATGCACACACTTCAAATGCAACAATAACAGCAACTATGTGTACTGTAAACTTTAAGGAGCTTAAAAAGAGATTTGGGAAGCATGTCACTCACAAATGTCTTCTGGGAAATGTGTGTGCACTACTCTCAGACTCCTCTGTGACCTTTTCATACGTGATTAGAAACTCCAATCAGTGTCACTGCCTTAAAGTACACTATATCCCATTTCATGCTGCTGTCATGTTGTTGGCTGCTTGTCACTGAAGTTTCCCTTCACTGCATGGTAACTGAGTCACATTATGTCAAAACTGTAAGGGTTTGGAGAAAAGGCTCTGTGAGCTCAGCATGGATGGTGTGACAGTAACATGTGATATTATTTCAGAGAGCCAATGTCCCCAGACAGATGGAGGGGAGGGGGGGAATATGACTGAATATGGGAGTTTACTCATGGAGATTGTGAAATGTGTCGTCTGCTAATCAGATTAAGAGCAGAATAATCCCTAATGAAAAAAAGGAAACTGCTAAATATGAGTCATGTACAGTATCATCAACAAATACCAGTAGAGTAAACATGTCCTTCCTCATAGTTTATGAAGAAGTTTGATTAAAACTGGATGTTACCTTCATTTCACAGTGACTTCATAAAGAATCGCACAAATGTTGTATATGACATTTATATTCAAGTGGTTTAAGTAATTTGAATACTGCTGCCAGGTGACTGACAACAGAAATAAATGTTGCCTTGTTTCCTTTTTATAATGATTGACTTTGTGTTTATTCTCTTTTAATTTAGTAGATAACAAAAACACATTAACTCAGAACATCAGAAAACGTGTGCTTATAAAGTTGTGAATTCAATTAATTCAAATCATCTGTGGGTTTTCATAAACTTGTTAAACTCGAGCCCACTTTGATTTGTTGCAGTAGATGTGTGCTCTCCTACTAGAAGCATACTAACACACTTCCATTCTTCCAAATACCCTAAAAATTTCTCTTTTAATCACCATCCACACCCACTTCTGTCTGAACATGTCTTTATGCATGGGCGATCACATGCTGCATACAGTGGGCAGGACAGCTGTCTGCCATGCATAATGTGTCCTCTGAGAGCCCCTTTGGCAGGTGGAGAACCACTAGAGCCTTGGGCATACACTGAGGGTCCCACCACTGTGGGAAGGTCTGCAAACATATGGTACTGAATAGGAATGTGCAGAGACTTTCCATGAATGTGCCACCCACATGCAGAATTTGATTAAAATGCAATGAGGTCCTTGTGAGGAAGGGAAGGTGGCTTAGGGGGTCTGACAGTCATTATTGTCCTGTCAGGCTGCTGATGCCATACCGCAATACATTTTCTCTTTATCAAAGGAATGGCATGATATATGACTGCAGATGAACAAAGTCTAAGCATTCAATGAAGCACTACAAGCACTGAATATGTATCATCATTTTTATTTCGCATTTTATTTTCTCATACCTAGTTAGCTATTCAGGGTTTGGGGCAGGGTTCCTTTGCTTTATTATACCTACTCAAAGCAACCGGATGCAACACAAAACTGTCCAATATTCTCTCTATTCAGAAGCAGGGAAATTGGCTGTAGAATAGGACCTTGTAATGGCTGTCCTCGTGTCACCTACACAAACAAACTTAACAACACAAACTTTCACATTTTTTATTTATTTTGCTCACTTGTAAATTGTGTGTCTTCTTCCCAGGTCAAATAGCCCTCAGAAGAAAAATACATTCTACGAATCTAAAATTGTATGCCATTATCGTCATCACTTTTCCTTCCCTTTTAGGCTGCCCGCAGATTTTTAGATTTCTTCACATCTTGGGCGCATTCTCTCACATCGTGGTGTTGTCGTTGGCATTTTCCTCATTAGTCATCTTGTTTCAGTGAATTCATGTGAAAACATACACCATTGCACATGCTCTGACAGGCCAAACAGATTTGCAGTGAAATAATAACACAACTGAGATTGATGACAGAATTACTTCCTGAATTATTGCCCCTAGTAAAGCATGAAATAAAAGCTCAGGCACCACAGCCAATGACTATTGTCCAATATATTAAAGTGCTTCTGATCATAAAAGCAGTGAAATTCAATTAACTAACATCATACATGAACTTTAAGAAATGTTATTGTTTTTTAAAATACAAAAGGAACATCTTCACCATGCTCCTAACATTTCTGAAATTAGCCACTAAAATAATAAGTATATACAAATAGATAAAACATCTGAAAACAGTAGATTGAATAACATATATTTAATTGGTGACAATGATATATTGTAGCCTACCATCTACAACCAGTAAACAAAGCATTGAATGATTTCACAGGGTGAGCAATCACCAAGTATAATTCAGTTTAGGAAGACAAATTTTTATTTCATGCCACTCATTTCCTTTCCCGGCCAATTCAATTTAAATTAATAAAAATATAAAATGACGCTTCACTTTGCTCACTAATGACAGAGCTTTCTGGTAAACAGAAATCCTAACCTCAATTTCAAGGCAATCAGTTTGGTTTCTGCATGATGTGGAGGAAACAAATCTATGTTTCCAGATTACGGGCAGTACTCCCTGCTACAAGCAGAAGCAAGTGCCATTTCAGATGTAACACAAGCAACATATCAGGTCAACAAAGAAAACCAGTAGTGGCAAAACACTTAGTTCTTTGCATGCAGATTGATTGCTTTTCATTGTTGCCAGTTTGAATACCCTGTTTCTCTGACCAGCAGCTTGGCTGAGTGTGTGTTTGTGTGTGGGCACGTGTGTCGGTGTATTTAGTGCCAACAGCCGGGCCAGGATTTGTGGGGAATCCTGTTGAATCTTGATTTGTTGTCTGTTGTTTTTTATTTCATTCTTTCTGGTGTGTATATTAATATATGTACTGTGACTGGAGCTGAATTGCTGCGTGCTGATATATAGCATGTTACAGTATGTAATGACAGGTAAAGAATTCATGGTGATTTTGGTGCATTTGCAAGGTTGCTCTTCATGCCAGATTCTCAATAAAGGGTCAGAAACAGGAAGGCAAATATGCTTAAACAAAGCAAACCTTTAACCATTGCATGTCAGGGCATAAAAAAGATACATCAAACCACTGTTTACTGCATCTGCTTAATGCAAGAAGGACCACAGTAACATCCAAGTTAGTTTATCCAGCTGAATGACACAGTGATAGTAGCTTCTATTACAGCTGTGAGACGTAACTCACTAAAATGGACTTCTAATTGACACATAGTATTGGCTCTGTATATTAGTGAGGAGACAAGTGTCTTGAGGGGGCTTTTCATGTGCATGAAAATGCCTGACATGTTGGAATTATTTCCCTGCTGGTCTTAAAAAAACAAACCTTAATTTGATTACTTCAGCAAAAATGGGCAGATAGGAAAAGAGTCAGCGAAGCAACTGTTCACAGTATGGAGGACAATCTGATACAGAGGTGTCTGCGGAACTATTTGCAAATAAATCAAAATTTTCAGATTGCCTCTGAGCTTGCCAAGCTTTCACCAGGTAAAACCCCAAGTGTATACAAGTTCCAAACAATTACAATCAATTCCAGGCTAGCAGCATTTTTACCACAGCAAACCGATGCATGAATCAATGATATCTGTTAGGTGGCTGTCAGTTGGGGGGAACATAATCCAAGCAGCTGTTGCATTGAACAGTTCCAATAAGTGAAGTGAAGAAGCTCCGATAGGACACATCTGCTGCAATTAGACAGAAAATATGAAGAATTGTGCTGTAAAACGAAAAGTTTAAATTCATAAATTTTTGCTTCATAACAGCCACATGGCGCATCCAATTCAAGCCACGTGTTCCTGAAGTGTGTAGCAGCTGCCGAAAAAATTGCTGGCTTGTTTGCACAGAACTACCTTTGTAGTGTTGTAAAAAACTAGCTTGGGAAATACGCTTGTTCACTTTCTTGCAGAGAGTTACATCAGAAAATCTATACTACTCTCATGTCTATAAGCTTAACAGCCTGCAGACAGTTAGCTTAGCTTAGCATAAAGACTGAAAGCAGGAAGAAACAGCTAGCCTGGCTAGCTGGAAGTCAATGGTTCCGCAAAAATACAGTCCAATGCATAAGTCCTCGAAAACCACAACTGACCACTTTGACTTTTGACAGAGACTGGCTAACTGTCCATTCTTAATGCTATGCTAAAGGCAAGGCAGTTTTATTTATAAATCATGTTTTGTATTCAAAGGAAGTATAACATGTTTTTAATTTAAAAGAGCAAATTAAAAGAGATGAATCTATATAGAAAAAAAAGACAAAAAGATTAAACAGTAAAATATTTAAAATAATACAATTATAACAAGGCCTTGGGTTTTAAAAACATTTAGTTAAAAGTGCTTGAGAACAATACGATTTTTGATTTAAAAGCTGCAATGGTCAGGCATTCCTAAAACCATCAAGCAGTTTGCTCATATTAAAACTTGAAAACTAAAAACTAAAACAAATATTAGCTCTAGTTTAGTATTTTGTACAGATATGAGATTGTCTCATCTAACTCTAGGCAAGATAGCAGATTAGCATATTTGTACCTTGTTATACCTTATTACACAGCTTTCTTGAATACCCGATTCTGGTTAATTATGGCATTTGTGCATGTGTGCTGCCCGATACGGTTGCTCCGCTCGTCTTACTTGCTCTTTTATATCTTTTTGTGATTTAACTTTGTACTTATGGGTTTTTTGTTTGGTGTTGACTTGTTGGAGTCGGGGACTCCACAAATGTGCTGGTGGAGAGGTTTTTGGTGTTTCTGTTCGCTCTGGAAGTACTTTCACCTGCAGTCAGCTGAGCGCAACAACTTCATGGCCGCTTTTGTTTCCACCCGGGATCAGCTGATTGAACTTAAGCCGGCCATGGTGACCAGATCTGCAGACACCCCGCAGGAGATCTGGAGAGAAACACACCGAGGCTGCAGGGGAAAGAACAACCAGCGAAGGAGAGAGTCCAGAGAGAGACAACGGACGAGTATTGAGAGGAGGAACTATAAACCATGTCTCCCCAGCGTTGTCATGGGCAACGTGAGATCGCTAGCTAACAAGATGGAGGAGCTAACGGGGCTGGCCCGGAGTCGGACGGAGTGTTGGGAATGCAGTCTAATGTGCTTCTGTGAAACGTGGTTACACAAG
>JAVQJD010008489.1:0-16406 GCA_036023655.1 Nannoperca australis | reverse complement strand
TATAAAATCCAACACTTTTGGCACACACTCATTTATTATAATATATATATATATATATATATATATATATAGAGAGAGAGAGAGAGAGAGAGAGAGAGAGAGAGAGAGAGAGAGAGAGAAAGTGGTGTAAGATGAGGTGCAGAATTTAAACAGTGGCAAGTTTTAGCAGGTTTCACTTTGCACATCAGATCAGACACCAGCTTAAGTGACTATTATCTTAACAGGCAGGAAACCAATATAGGAGTACTGAGGTCAGCACCCAAGCAGCTGAATATTGTGGAAATTGTATGATAAGAAGGGCTGTAATGTGCTGTGTGAGGAGCACAGGGCACTGATAACTCTGGAGGTGGAAGCCAATTGTGCTCATCTGTGGGAAAGTGCCTTATTGTGCAACTCAGGGGGGAGCCAAGTGGCCACTTTTTCTTCTTGCCCTCAGGAATAGTGGATATTTTGGAGAGGGTATCATCCGCTATCAGCGTGAAACGGCTTGGCCCTTTTCTCTCTGTGATTCAGGTACTTCAGTCCCAGCTCATCCAGCGAGCAGGAGAGTGCTCTTCCAGAGAGTGACGGCTGGTTAGCTCCCGGGCTAATCTCCAACCCATTCCTCGGTCTCGTGAGTACACGGCCACAGAGGGGGCTCACAGCTATGAACAGGTAAAAACCAGCAGCCTTATAAAATCCTCATTACATGAAAAGCATTCTATCTATGAGTCTCTCTTAGTTTCCGCGCTTTCTTTTATCCTCCCAGTCACCACATAGAGAAGAGGAAGTGCAACACAGCCACCTGCGTCACCCAAAGGCTAGCAGACTTCCTGGTCCGCTCCAGTAACACTATCGGTACCGTCTACGCACCGACCAATGTGGGATCTGCCACCTACGGCAAGAGGGACCTACTGCAGCCTCCCAGATACCTGCCTCTCTAGTACCGACTGAGGAAGCTCCACCAGCACTCCCAGTGCTCTGATGATATAACAGACATCTTATGTAACAATGAATGTGAGAATGCCGTTGATAATGATGACAGTGATGGTAACAACGATGAACAGAGTTTTCTTGTTTATTTTATAAACTTTAAGAAACAGTGCCTTTAATTTAAATGTCTTTTGTTGCCCTGGCTTTGTGTGTGTCGTGGCTCTGTTATTGCTGTCCCACAATGGCATGATGTGAATATAAAAATCAAAGTCAATAATAAAACAATAAATAAAAGAAAACAGATGTAATGCCATATGAAATACATGTTATCTGTTTTTGATAATAAAATTGTGGAAATATATTTTTAAAAATCTTAATGCGTTATAAGCCACATTATTGCATATCCTGCATGCAGGAGTTATGAACCATTAGCATATCATCAGCTAGCACCCCTACATGAGATGTCCATTAAACCAATTGGAAGTATTACACTTTGGTAACCAGTTTCCAACTTTCTTCTGCGTGTTCCACACAAACTCCAGAATGAACTTGCAGACAAAAGTGGTTTCATCATGTTTCTCAGTAGGTAATAGAAACATCCAATAGATCAGCTGAAGGTTAACTATATTAATGAGATGCTATAGTGTCATGTGCTGGGTGTTGCCACAGGTAACCTAAGAGGAACACCTTACTCCTGATAAGCGACGTGTGTTTAGTGTTGACTTATAGACTACTGCAAGTCAAACATTTTGGCAAATACACTTCTTGCCAAGAGTCACATGAGAAGATTTATACCACTATCGTGCCAGTACAGTAAACATGTAGCTGGAACCAGCAGCCAGTTAGCTTGGCTTAGGATAAAAGGGGAAACAGTTAGCTAAGAAGTTACTGGTCCCAGCTAATAAATGGTCTGGCATAACCCCTCCTAAATCAGCAAATTGACATTTTTACACAGATTTTGTACAGATTAAACAAATGAGATATAATGAGCTGTTTAATGTCTTTAAGTTAGATTGTGTAACCTTTGGACAGAGCCAGACTAGATGTTTACCCAATTCCAGTCTTTGTGCTAAGCTAATCTAAGCTAACAGTTGCTGCTGTCAGCAGAAGAAGGAAAACAAAGGGAATAAGCAAAGGTTAACTTTGTGAAAACACTACATTTTCCTGCATTAAATATTTTTTGACATACTATTAATACAATATGCAATTGATTATTGTTACATTGATATTTATCATGTGGTAAAACCGCAAATGTATATGTCATATTGTGTTCAAAGCACATGGTGTTATGGCTTGATAACCCTTGTGTTGGTGGAGAGTAATCCACAATTTAGTGATACTTCTATATTGTTTAACATGTTGTTGTTGTTGCATTATGTAAAGGTGCATTTAAAAACAAATTTCCTCTATCGTGGACGATAAAGGTGTATTGTACTGTATATTGAAATTTCTGTGAAAATATTCATTTAATTAAAACATGTAACCTGTATGCATGTATATGTACTTCTAGTTAAATAAAACAGTTAAATAATTATAGTCAGGTTAATTAACTCTCATCCCATAATGTGATCAATAATGGCTGTCAACCTCCATGTTCTGGGACCGTAAAAAATCTCAGTTGACCTCCTGGTTACATGTATTGTACTGCAAGTATCTGATCTATGCAGCATGTCCACAATTCAGTCAGTGTTTTGTGGTGTTTTGTTGGCTTTAAAGTAAACATCCAAGAGCACTTTTTATGAATGAAAAACATACATTTTGTTGCAAACATTTGGATACCAAACACCATTTGTACAAACTCCTTGTGTGACAGAATTGTGACCACAGTGCTGTATTACATATCGTCATGTGTCTTCCTGCAGGGATTATTCAGGGTAGCGTAATGAAAATCAAGAGGGGAAGTATGACGCACAGCATTAACCTATGTTTGATTACCAGTGACCCGATCATCTCAGACACTGACATCAATACTCCCATGCGAGGTTAACACCGGCATAAAAGGTTTTTCAAAAATAGAACAAGTGCCGGCTTTTGCTGATGAATCCAAAAACAATGCAGCCATTATCTGCCAAACACCCTGACAGAGAACGGGGATCGTGTCAAGATCTGTCGATTACTTAATGTAAAATCACAAATAGCACTGTACTTCAGCTGTTATCTGGTGCTGAGTTGTTTATCGCTGCAGTAATGACGGCTGATGAATGTTTTGATGGAATTTTAGATCTGATTCATGATCCGATGACCACATTAATCTCTGACATTAAAGATATAATTGTGATCCAAATATTAACTTTAGGATTGCCCTACCACCAAAATTCATTACCAAGGACCTGCTCTCACTGCTTAATTAATTTACAAGTCTTTTGATACAGGGACTAGAACTAGACAACAAATGAATCAACTTAAGTTCTTAATATTTTCTGATCCCGGCAATAACATCTTTTTGTTGTCAGACTGAATATACAAAACATACTCTGCTTATCAACAGATGCACATAAGCAGTCTATGTACATAGACCAACTTATTACATTACGCCTTGAGTATTTATTTATTTCAGAATTCTTTGTACCTGTACACTCTTGCTTGACTTACCTGTAGCACACTACCAAACAGCAACATAATGTTTGTCCTTTACTCTGTGTATTTGAGACCCACTGAGAACCGTTCAATTCAATACATGGCCTTTAAATGAGACTCTTATTCTAATATATCAGAAACTGGTACATAACTTTGTTGCATTATTGACAAACACACAAAAAGCTCTGTTTATTATTATGAAAATTATGACATGATGAATTTAGCTACAGGGTAAAAAGAAAAAGAATTGGGCTTTTAATCTATCATAGGTCTGTATTAGTACAAAGGGAAATTATTGACTGTTATTTAACTAGAACTGCAGATATGTGGGCAACAAATCATTAAATTCTGTTTTACGCCCACGAATAAAACTAATTAGGTATCATGGGACCCCAATGGCGCTGCACAGGGTCTGCTAGAAATTAGATGTATGGGTGGAAGTTAAACACAACACACAGGCCCTTTGACATTTGTCTTTTTAAAACAAACCACTTATGATCTCATATAGATTTACTTTTATTCGATAGGTCTTTTTCACAACAGACATTTTGACATGTCATAGTATAAACACAGGAGTTACTATTTTATTAACGGCTTTATATTTAAGTGCCAGCATGCCCAATAATGGGGTCCCGAAACTGAAGCAGCTAAATGGAATTCAGCCATCATCAAATGTATTATTTACACGTGCTTTTCCTACATGTGACAATATACAGGCCAATTGTATTGTTTTTGCTATTTCTTTAATCTTATTTGTACTTGGGGGGCATATGTATATAACTGTATGCTTCATGCTCACCTTATGTAGACACCACCGCTTTGACAAAGTCCTTCATATTAAATGTTTCCACTTTACACCTGGTAGTCAATCATACCTGTGCCTTCAACAGATGAATAGTAGCCAACATGAATTATATGCCTCGACTAAGATACACCTTTGAGACAAAAGTATTCTCATATTATCACTAAGAGTTATTATTCTTCGCTGCTTCCATACGTAAGGCGTCACAAACGCGTGTGGCTCGTAGTCAAACGCTTCTTCTCAATACGTGCGCTCTTCCCCCTGCTGCTTGTCGTAGATAATTGTAAACACGGAAGTTGCGTTGCATCAGTGCTCCATTATAACGTGCTAAAGACAATTTTGGACAGCTAGCTATCGCAAGAATGTCCTAAGAGCATTTTAACACTCTTACCAATTATCAGTTGGGTCTTAAATGTTTATCAACGTGTCCATGCCGAGAGAGAAATAGTATAACTACCATTTTGACTGTTTAACCACGATCCTGTGTCGAAAAAAATGCAAGGGCGCTAGTGTTAGCTAGATACCGTTAGCAATTTCTAAAAGGAATGGCAGATATTATAGAGAAAACATTTAAGTTTGTGATCGTGGGAGGTGGCATCGCGGGTGTGACATGTGTTGAGCAGGTGAAAATGAATTGATAAGTAACAAGTTAGGTCTACATAGAATACGATTAACCTATGTACAGCTGCTCTACTGCTGTTATGTATGTCATGTAAGCTACTAACATGAATCCTATACTTCATTGACAGTTGTCATCCCAGATTCCGTCAGCTGACGTGGCACTGATTACAGCAGGGTCACATATCAAGGCAGTGACCAACTATAAACAGGTCAGGAGGATGATGATGTTCAGTAGGAACATTATTATAAATACACAATAAATGCATACGAATAACATAAGATATTAAGAATTATTTTGTTTTTTTGGACATATCCTGGTTTGTATTAATTTGTCACCCATGAATTGCCTGCTCTTCATACTTTTCAATGAATTATCGACATCCTTTTCCTTTGTTCTCCTTGGGAAGGTGTCAAAGACACTGGAAGAGTTTGATGTGGAGGAGCGACCGTCCAGTGTTTTGGAGGAGAAACTGCCAAACCTGACTGTCATCCACTCTGCTGTCAAGTCACTTAACACACAGTCACATGTAAGTAAAGTAGCTGTTTTGCAGAGATTGAATGAAACCTTTAAATTGTAATGGTGTATATGAATGCAGTCATTTTGTATTTCATGGTGTGCTTTGTTTACATCATATGTAATATATGGTATGCTAGATTTAATACAAAATTGTGACTATAATGTTATTGCAATAACATTCAGAGAGTGATTTCCTGCAATATATCTCAACACAGGCTTTTTGGTGACTATTATCTGTCTACTATCGCCACCATGTGGACATGTGGTTGCAGCATTTGGTCTAAGTACAGCGTAATAAGACTGTATAGGACTAAAGATGTGGCAAACAGATAGCAGAGCTTTATGTCTGAACTCCAAACCCAGTTTGTGAAAATAAACACTACTTTTCCGTGGTTTGAAGAGAGGCACAAAACCCAAAGCTTGTTGTAAAAATGAATCACTTTTTCCCATTCTTCTTTCTACTCTCAGTCTGTGGAAACTGTAGATGGCCGGGTTTTTGGTTATGAGAAGCTGTGTATCTGCAGTGGGGGCAGACCCAAGCTCCTAACCCAGGACAACCCTTGTGTGCTGGGGATACGGGACACAGACAGCGCCCAGGTACAACCCCATCATCACTCTGAATGCTTGTATTGTTATTGACAGGCACATCTGAACTTTCTTAAGGCACTGAACTAATAATTTCCTGTGAATGTAAAAGTAAATTTCACAGCCCTGGGCCTGGGTCCAGTAAGATGTCAACTGCTACAGTATCTTGTTGCATTTGTTAAAAGCAATTAAGACAATAAGTGCATGTATTTCTATAATTTGAATATAGAAATTGTCTAGATGTGTTAGACACGTTACAGGCAAAACAATTGGACTGGAAACATAACCTCCTGAGTCTATTGTTAAAACAACATGTTGAACAGTATTTGTGTTTCAGGAGTTTCAGAGGCGGTTGTCCAAAGCAAAGAGAATTGTTGTTGTTGGCAACGGAGGGATTGCTCTGGAATTAGTGTAAGTAAACTATAGCCAAAATACTGAAAGACTAGTTTCATTTTAAAAGGACCATGTGTGAATGTGTTCTTATTTCGCTGACACACAATTCTCATTGAGGTTAGCATCGAGCCTGTATGAAACCCCTTGGCATAACATTACCAGCGATTATTCACACTGGTCGCTCATTCAGTGTTTTTGAACACGTTCTGTGCAGGTTTGAGGTGGAGGGCTGTGAGGTGATCTGGGCTGTGAAGGACAAGGCCATAGGGAACACCTTCTTTGACGCCGGGGCGGCACAGTTCCTAATCCCGGCGCTGGAGGCTGATAAACCAGAAAGAGCTGCTGCCTGTAAGAGAACCCGCTACACCACGCAGGACCCAGCACCCGGAGCGTCCCAGACCTTCACAGCAGGTCCTCGTCAGGTTTATGGAATCGCCTGACAAGTCAATGTCGCTTCTTCTCTTAAGCTGCAGTAAGATAATAGTTTTTGCTTATATTTGTGTGTGTTTTTCCAGATAGACGCCCACAAGGTTACGGTTCTACTGCAGCAGAGTCTGGCAGTGCCCTCGGTCCAGACTGGCATGAAGGAATAGTTCTACGAGGAGCAGAGCAGGTGAGAGAGCGCGTTAATGAATGCCAATCCCAAAGCATGGTCAGCTTGGAAAGTCTATTTGTGTGAATTTCACCTGTCTTGACCTTCTGTTATGTTACACCTTCCACCTCTTCTCCTGGGTCTCTTCTCCCTGCTGGTGCACGCTCAGATGGCCCGCAGGGTTTCATTGGAATACCAGTGTGAGGTGAAAAAGATCTTCACCTCCGAGGAGCTGCTCAATTCCCCACTGCAAACACTCAGAACTGAGAATGGTGAGAACTGGATTTTCTGCTCAGATCTTTGACTGATTTCCTTTCCTTTTTTTTTCTCTACAACTTTTCATTCCGCAAGCTTTTTCTCTCCCCTTCGCTAGGATCCTGGCCAGTTTACATCCAGCTGACCAATGGCAAGACGTTTGGCTGTGATTTTGTTGTCAGTGCCACCGGTGTCCTGCCAAACACTGAGCCATTTCTCCATGGCAACAAGGTGAGCAAAGGAGAAATAAGCTCTCTTGTGCTTTTAAGTCTTTTAAGTGGGGCAACACGGCAAGTCTGCATCTTCTTGTGTCTTTTCACAACGTTTGATGTTATTTAAAGCCATTAAATTAATGTCCAGTTACTTACCTATTGGCCTGTTTGTAAGTAACTAAACATGCATGTGGCAGTCTGTGCACCCTGCTAGGCAGATACATTTGTTGATTTGTGTTGCATAAATAACCCCAGTCCAACTGTGCTGGTGAAGGGTACAGTCAGACAGTGCACTATTGGTAAACAGTAAAACAGATGCAGAAAATAATACAAAGGTCTCAGCAGTTGGCTATTAAAGCCTCCAGATGTCGCTAAAGAGCAGATGAGCTTTTATCACTCTGGTTTTGGGCTGGAATTCCCCACATCCGGCCACCTCTTTGAAACGAGTGCACATTTTACAGAAGAGTTTACATAGTACTTTTTTAATGTTTATCTCCCCTTTGTGATTGTTATGTATTGTATATTGGTTCTTTATGATGATCGCTTTTACACATTTAGTTTGCACTGGCAGATGACGGCGGCCTGCAGGTGGATGACCACATGGTGACATCAGAGCCAGACGTGTATGCTGCAGGGGACGTGTGCACTGCATGCTGGGAACACAGCCCACTGTGGCAGCAGGTAATCTAACTGACAAGGCATTGCATCAACCTTTACAGAATGCCATTTCTTTGCACAGACTTTGCATCTTTAGATACTACAGTACATAAAACTAAACACACAGCGGTAGGACAGTGCCTTATTATTTGCCACTATATTAAATGATGTAGTATTCCAGGTCGAAAATACCTACTAGAGGTGTGGGGATGCCATCCAAAAAATGATTTGGATTAATTTCCGTGCTTTTAACAAAGCAAAGATTTCATGCGTCAATGCTCACATACTGCCTCAATTCAAAAACTTAAATTATTAAAAGCAACTAAACTGATTCTGTCATTAATCATTAAACACATGCACTGTAAACCTTTTACTAAAGACAAACAGGATGTCCTTGATAATGAGTTAATGAGTCTGTTTTTTTAAATGTATACAAAGTATTTGAATTTACAACAGGATAACATTGAAATTTGGTATAGCAACACATATCTGTGAATATTTGTTTATTTATTTATAACTTATTTTGGCCTGTAAAAAATGGGCCAGTAAAAATTTGTATGCAAGTCAATCTGTTTGTCCTGATATGAGTCATTTTAGGTCATCAAGAAAACAGGCTGGCTTCAGTTCACGACATTAGCAGGAGAGCTAAAAAGCACAACCACACTGGGTGAAAGAAGAGTTAAAAAGCTTACAGTGTTACACTTCCAACTATAAATGTGAAACTCATTCTCTGTGCGTGTTGCGTGCAGATGCGTTTATGGACACAGGCCCGTCAGATGGGCTGGTATGCCGGCCGCTGCATGGCAGCGCACGTCCTGTCGGAACCGATTGAACTGGACTTCTGCTTCGAACTCTTCTCCCACATCACCAAATTCTTCAACTACAAGGTGCCGTAACAATGTACTGCAGGGGATTAAGCTATTTAAACAATAACCAATATGTTAACCATCTACTATGCATATTATAACCGAGAAGACCTTTCAAGGTGACTTCGCAGTGCTACTTTGTGTCCTCTTCTCTCTACCTCTAGGCTTTAAACAACCTTCTCTCTGCTGGTCATTCATACAGGTGGTGCTGCTGGGGAAGTTTAACGGGCAGGGGCTGGGGCCCGACCATGAGCTGCTGTTACGCTGCACCAAAGGCCACGAGTATGTCAAGGTGAAGAGAGTGTTTATATACTGGTATATAGCTATATATAGTTATATACCAGTGTTTCTTAACAGCGCCAGTCTCATTTATGTCTCATTTGGCGATACACTTAAATACAAAAAGTTGGTTGTGTTACACACACATTTAGTGCACCAAAACGCTCACGTTGTTTGGATGCTGTTATTCTTGTAGTGCCAATGGCATCTGGAAAATAAGCCATTTTAATTTTTGTAGCTGTGTGAAAGGAACCACAGTTTCTTTGCATCTGATCTGAAGCAGGCGACAAGCCAGAAGCAAAACAGGATCACCTGGTTATTTGTCCACATAAAGGGATAGCATGTGATGATGCTGTGAAATCATCACGTCTGGCTTGATTTGCACACACCCTGTATCTCTGTGACAGGTCGTTCTCAGTGGAGGGAGGATGGTGGGAGCGGTGCTGATCGGGGAAACAGACCTGGAGGAGACCTTTGAGAACCTGATCCTCAACCAGATGGATCTGACCCCGTATGGAGAGGAGCTGCTTAACCCCAATGTTGACATAGAGGACTACTTCGACTGAGCCCGAGGGGTGTGATTTAGGTGCCTTTTGATCGCTGTGAAGATGAGACACTGCTTAAGAAATACAAATTTAAGGATACTCATGCCTGAAGAATGTCTAAAGGCGTGAGAGGGAATTGTGCATTCTGTCACGTCAAAGCTAATTAGCATGTCTTGTCTTGTCTCTATCTTGGTTCTTATTAATGCACTTATAAGAATATATTTTTGCTTTAAAAATAAAATATTTTGTAAGCTAAGTGCACTAAATAAGTACTTATGTGATATGTTTAGAAAATGACTTTTCCTTTAGTTGTAGCATGAATGCAAATCCATCACTTTATGAAGTTCAATGAAACACACTTGCAGGAATGAGACACTGACACATTTTACTCAGAAGAAAGAGGTATGTTCAGCAGTACTTCTGGTAAAAAGAGAAAAAAAAGAAAAATCTGTTTGTTGCTTTGTTTTCTTAGTGACTCTTGATCACATTTCTACCTAAACAGCAACTATGGCTTCTCCTGTGCCTCAGCAGGTGTTATAACAATAGACATTATTAAGCTTGCACTATGCTGTCTATTGTTCCTTGGATATATTGCTCTTGTGGGTGTTGCTATTTGAAAATCCCCTGAAAATCCACATTTAAAAGGCAAGAAACATCACAAGTAAAGTGGAACAAGGAGAATTTAAATGACTAAAAGAAGTTTATACGTTCCACTTGTTGGTTTGCCCATAGGTTTGTGTTTTATACTGTAGGTTACTGTTTTTGGGTCAGTGGTTTACAAACAAGAACCAGCCCACATTGATCTATCTACTCCCATTGGCCGATAAAGGTTGACATAGCAACCTTGTGTTTTTCCTCACTGAGCATTAAAGATCAACATGTGTAAGCAACAATTGTGTAAAGAGTCTACTAGTAGTGAGGAGGACAGGCGGGTGGTCCAGTTCTTTTCCATAATTTACAACTGGAAATAAGTCATGAGTCTCCAAAAGGAGACTGAAAACATAAGGGCAATAAACATGAATATAAAGCACTCATTTTCCTAAAAAGCTGCTGATAAGGTCTCGCACAGCAAGATGACGCACACGCCCAAGTGTACCTGTGTGGGTGGAGAGCTGTGCATTGTTTATAAGGTGAGTAAACACTGCCCATGGTGTGGCACCTGTATCAAGATCCAAATCTCTGTTGGATATGGAGGCTGCTAGAATGGAGGGTGGGACGATTGGTGCAATGAGATCCCGTGTTAACGTTTTATATTGGACGTTACCAAGCAACATGTCAGATGGTGTGAATTAGATACCAGCGTACAACAGACATTGCCAAGATGGAAACACACCAGAGGTGTACAGTATACCCCAATAATATAAAGTGAATATAGATTTATATAGTTAGATGGGCTGAGCTTGTTATGAGGGAGTGTTTTCTTATGTGGACTTTTTTAAATGCCATTAAATATTTTAATTGAAAGTTGAATATAACTGAACACAGGTTTTGTAAATAGCAAACGGCCTTAATCCTTGTTTCAAAGTATACTGGTTTGTATGTAAATATGTAGTAACTATAGCTCCTTTGAATGAATAATATACAGTATATGACATAATTTTGATATTAGAATTGTATTTATTATAAGAATCTAAAATTATGAGAATTCAAGGAATCAGCACACTGACTGATGAATATCTATGATTAATCTTCATCTCCCTTCACTGGCTACCCATCGCTGCTCGTATCAGATTAAAGACCCTGGTACTGGCCTTCCAAGCGGTGAACAGGACTGCACCAACCTACATCCAGACCATCCTCCAGCCTTCACAGAACCGCCTGGCGGTTCGCTCTCTCAGGGACACCCGCTCACATTCAAGACTTTTCTCCTGTCTTGGAAGTCACTTTCGATAAAAGCGTCTGCTAAATGCCTAAATGTAATGTAATGTAACAAACAGTTGTCTCCTGTGTTAACCCTTGTGTGGTGTTCGGGTCTGTGGGACCCGTTTTCAGTGTTTACTAAAAGAAAAATTATGCAATGAATTATTTTTTCAACCTCAGACCAAGAACATATAAAAGAACACATTTTCAATTACTGCACTTTGTACACCCCCCCTACACATTTATATTACATATGTGGTGTTCGGGTCCACTGGACACGAGTGTAACAAAAGTGTGGAAATTGTAGATGCTGTGTACTTTTACTCTGTCCTCCTCCTACCTGGGCCTACTGTTAGTATGTGTGTGTGTGTGTGTGTGTGTGTGTGTGTGTGTGTGTGTATTCCTGCTATTACCACACAAGGTTGCAACACTGTTACATTTCAAGCATCGACACCTGTCTGCTCCCTGATTTCCTGCACATTTTACCTTCTGTCTCGCGGGAACCTTTCTATATTTTGTGTGGACCCAAGATGCATATGAAGACACAGTACACAGGCGTCAAGTGCAAGAAATACATATGCAACACACACGCAGTAAAGCTCTGCCCCTCATGTATTGCATAGACTGGCATGAATAGGCTGTGTGTTGAATGGCATGGATACTGTATCTGTTTAATGGGGTGCTGTGTAGACGTGTGTGTTCAATTTCTAATTACGTTTTAGGAAAAATACATCAATAGTGATGAAAAACCTTGTTTCAAGGTTTCCCTTTAATGTAATGCTATTAATATTCCTAATAAATCAACTGTTACATACTGATAGATGGTTTGTTCTCTTTATAACAGCTACCTCACACTGAGGAGTAAAGCTTGAGTGCATTGTTGTGGGATCTTTTTAACCATCTGTGAATATACATACCTTTTCCAGAAAGTATTGGTCAATATGATTTTGTATTATTGCCCATGCCGGTACCAGTTTAAGTTTGTATTTCCTATACTACAATGTACAAATACTCACAAGTAAGTCCTGCATGTAAAATTCTACTTAGTAATAGTACAGTATCAAATAGGCTATACGTATATCAGCTTGAAGTTGTGGTTTTGTCCCTCTGATATATTTTTATAAATCTATAATTAATACTGAAACAGAAGTGTAAGCAGAATCACACCATTGTAGCTGGAGGTGAAGCTAGTTTGAACTACGTTATATACAGTTAGCTGGTTTAATGCATTGGTTCCAGTTAGGACAGTCCAAAGATGATTCAATTGTTTACTAGAACACTTATTAGTTTAGAATTGTTGTGATTGCTAGTGTGGACCCAAATGCAGACTGAGGCATGGCAGAGTGGTGGAGACAGAGTTGATTAAACACACCCAAACAGGGGGGAGGAGGATCGGGACTGGGAGGAACGGGTACCAGGTGGAGCAGGGTGGACACAGGGATGACCGATGGGAAGGCCACCTCCACAATGAACTGCCGAGAGGTCCCCGGGTGGATGAGAATGGGGACTGAAGCAAACCTCCTCTTGAGCTCCGTGAAGGCGGCGTCGACTTCCGAGTCTGTCTAAATGGAGTAGAAGGAGAGGTCAGTCTGGTGAGGGGCTGCGCCACTTGACTATAGTCCCTAATGAACCTCCTATAGAAATTTGCGAAGCCCAAGAATCTTTGCAGTTGTTTGACCGAGGAAGGTGTTGGCCAGTCAGCTACTGCCTTAACCTTCGCCGGGTCTGTCTTCACTTGCCCATGTCCCAGAATGTAGCCTTAGAAGGTAACCAACTCAACATGGAACTCGCACTTCTCGGCTTTGGCGAAAAATGTATTCTCCAAGAGCCTCTGCAAAGGGATGTGCGCCTCCAGAGCCCGGGAAAAGGTTAGGATGTCAGCTAGATAGACAAATCATTAACCAAGGCCTGGAAGACTGCAGGGGCATTAGTGAGACCAAAAGGCATGACTAAGTATTCGTAGTGGCCCAGGGGTGTGTTGAAGGCCGTCTTCCACTCATCGCCCTCCTTGATCCAGACGAGGTGGTAGGTGAGATCCTGAGATCCAGTTTGGTAAAGACTGTGGCCCCCTGCAGAGACTCAAAGACAGAATTGATTAGAGGCAAGGGATATTCATTCTTCACCATGATGCTGTTGAGACCATGGTGGTTGATGCAGGGGTGCAGACTTTTATTCTTCTTGGCTACGAAGAAGATGCTGGCGCCGACGGGAAAGGAGGATGCCCGAATGAGACCGGCTGCCAGGGAATCATGGATGTACTGCTCCATGGCTTCTCTTTCGGGTCAAGACAGGTTGTAGAGGTGACTAGATGGAAGCGGGGCACCAGAGAGAAGATTAATCGCACATCGTCATAGGGGCGGTGAAGAGGAAGAGACAGTGCCCGTTGTTTGTTGAAAACCTCCAGTAGGTCCTGTTACACTGTCAGGATTGAAGAAAGATTGGGTGGAGCCAATACAGCAGGAGGGACAGAGGAAGGAAAGGGTGCAAGCACGCATTGTAGACAGGTAGAATGACAAAAGGAAGCTCGAACTCCACCTTTCCAGCTGACCAGTTAATACAGGGGTTATGCTTAATTAGCCACGGTTGACCAAGGATTACAGGAGCACGAGAAGTGGAAATAACATGAAATTTAATAGTCTCTCTGTGATTCCCGGACAACAGCAGGTGTATGGGCTCCGGCATTAAGATCTCCGTTTAGGGTGTGAGCTTTGAGGGGAATCTTGAGAGGTACCAGTGGGATCCCTGTTTCAGTGACTAGTTCGCTGTTCAGGAAACTCAGCCGCACCAGAATCAAGTAGGGCTCTAAGAAGAAACAAGTTATTCACACATAGTTGTGCCTCCAACTCAAAACAAGACCTTGGCAACCTTAAATGACCCACCTGTGTACTGCTGCCCGCAGTCAGCGCCTTAGTTTTCCCCAGTTCAGGACAGCTCATGAGGAAGTGACCGGACTGCCCACAGTAAATACAAAGACCTGACTGGATCCTTCATTGACGTTCTGCTGGAGAGAGATGAGCCCAACCTAGTTGCATAGGCTCCTCTCCTGTGGCCAGGGCAGGACCAGAACCGAAGGGACCACTGGGAATGGGAACCCCAGACTTCTGAAAGGACAGCGGGAGCACACAGGAATTTGACCTTGATCTCTCTCTGCGATGTTCTCTCAATCGATTGTCTAATTTAATGGTCAATGAGATCAGCTCATCCAAACTAGTGGATTCATCCTTGGACGCCAGCTCGTCTTTCAGAGACTTGTTGAGCCCATTGAGGAAGAATTCTTGCAACGCTTTGTCACCCCACCTAAGCTCCGCGGCTAGAGTGTGAAATTCCACAGAGAATTCACTTCGTTTGACGGGATGATCAAAAACGTTCTTAATCTCAGAGATAAAGGCAGAATAAGAGGCAGAGATCGTCAGGTGTCCGACCAAAAACGTCCATGTCTGCTGGATCCATATTAAGGCCAGATCATTCTGTTGTGATCGCTATGTGGGCAGTGAGGAAAGGGCAGTTAGTTAAATAATCAAACAATACACAGCTAAGCAAAGACGACAAGCTTGCGAAACTCACAAGGGGCCGAGAGCATAAGCTACCACTGAGTAGACACAACGATCGTCTGAAGAGCAGGAGTATATACGCAGTGGGATGATGAGGTTGATGAGGGACAGGTGGGAGCGATCAGGTAGGAAGGCAGGTGCGTGGAATGAAGTTCAGACATGAGGAGGAGAGAGGAACACACAAAGACGAGACACACCCACACACATACCAGAGTCCTAACAAGAATAGCACATTCTTCATAGATATAGCTTTTTAATCTTGCTCTTAATTTGCACCAGACTGATGCATTCAACTTTAAAATATTAAAACAATTCTTCCCATGGGAAAGATTGGCAGCCCTAGAGGGTCCAATGTCCACTTGACTTCATGCCACCCCTGTAAGTCAGTGCCCCACTTGGGTCACTCCAGTAAAAAAGGTCTGTACACGCCACTGTGTAAGATGGCCTTTGTAGTACCAGTAAATACTTCACTTATATAGTACTTTTTCAACTTAAAAGGGTTCCCAAAGTGCTTTACAAACACATACACATTCACACACTAATGACGACAGAGTGACCTTGCAAGGTAAAATTGAATTGTACACAAGGTGGCTTTGTCAAACAAAATAAATTATAAGTAAACATCCACAAAACGGTCTAATATCACAATATAAAAACATGGGACATGGCTTTTCTGTTTAATTTCAATAAATGTATTTCTCACATTTCATTAATATTTTGAGTGATTATTCAAGATCAACCTGACACGCAATAATAATAAAATCAAAATAATAATATTAATACAAATAATTATAAATATTTATGATTGGTTCAACCAGGCATCGTCACAAAACATAAGTGCTGTCGTATCTCTCTAATGTCATTAATAATAAAATGTTACATTGTAATATATAATTTCATGTTCACTGTTATTTATCACTTTTTGTGTCTTCCTTGAGGGGAGATCTAGCGCTAGATAGTTCATTGCCAGCCCTCTACCATCCTGCAAAGAATAATTCCGATCATATATATATATTGTTGTAGAAAAAAAGTCCAGTGTTTGGGCCAGATATGAGTCTGGACATCTTCTCCAACACTTAGTCTCCTGTGTAGCAGCTCTGCTGCAGAAGTCTCAAACAGGTTCAAAAAGGACACTGGATACGAACAGACGTCTGATGCAAAGAGTTTATTCTTTCAAGGAAT
>JAVQJD010008486.1:0-30186 GCA_036023655.1 Nannoperca australis | reverse complement strand
GCTATTTGATGTAGCAAAGCCTGTTAACACTTAATTTATTATTGGTTATTATTATTATTATGTATAACAGGTTACACTTTGTTTTTGATTTACATTTTTATAATTTATTATTATTTATAGCAGCTCAGGTCCATTCCAAGGAACCTAAAAATAATCTTTTGGGGCAAATTAAACATATCTTAACATGTTGTATAGCTTATATTTAAGTTGTTTGGTAGAACAGTGTTTTTTGAATAAAAACTTGGGAAAACATTTTTTTTTACGTTTTTATCCGATTCATTGATTAATCGTAGAAATAATCGACAGATTAATCTATTATCAAAATAGTTGTTAGTTGCAGCCCTACTGCCAACACATTACTTTACCAATAATCTAACACTCTGAAGGGCCATTCTGACTATCATTACTTCTATTTCCCAGGATAAATTGAATGTAGGGCTTTTATTTATGAAGGTATTATATAAGGTATATATTTGGGAATTAATAAAGTCGATCTATCTTCTTTAGCCATATTAACAGGTTAGATGGGATACTCTTGTTCTTTACTTTTTCAGAGAGGTAAAATCCAGAATATTTAATGTATGTAAACGTATACACTTACTAACTATGTCTATGTGTCACTTGGTTTATTTCCTTTGGTGGTTTCTGGCAGATGTACAGTCTAGATATTTTACCATGTTCTCTTGTCGGTCTTACCTCTTTGCTACAGCAATACTGAGTCTGAGTGGCTTTCCCCCCAGCATTGTGCCCTGGCACTCCTCGATCGCCTTCTTCTGCTCGCTCTCCTCACCAAACTTGACGAAGCCGTAACCTCTGCAGGTCAAACGACAGTTACACCTCATCTCCACACAACCACACATTGCATACTTGGCATTTAATAGCCACTTATGATGAGAAACAGAATATAATGGGTATTATTATGGTAGAACTGAAACTTGTTGTTTTACTTTTAACATGAGGTAGCATCACTTGAATTGTGAGTTGCTCTTGCTTAGCCTATATGGGGAAAACAATAGTTTTAGCATAAGACGGTAAGAAAACATTTCTTCAGCCTTTTTTGGAAAATAGATGAAGATGTACTGGTGGTCAACGTCCACATCACTGCTATCTAAATAATCATTACACCACAAAAAACAGAAAACATTTTATATTATTGCACATTTCCTACAACAATATTCAAACCAGCATAGCATACAACGCACCAAGGAAATTAAACTAAAAATCATCTAATGTCAAGCTGAATACTTTTAACATTTCTGAAGCCACATCACTGTTCAGTCCAACTCTGTGAGTTGGCATACCTGGAGTATCCATACTGGTCAGTGACCACTTTGGCTCCCTTGCAGGAAAGGTACTTCTTGAAAACTTGGTGCAGTTGGAAGTCGTCCACCTCTGAAGCCAAGTCACCCACAAACACTGAGAACTCCGGCCTGGGATGTGAAAACGTTGATCAAACATTGTTATAGTATTACTTCTTTAACTCGACACCCGCAGATTTCTTTCACACAACTTGTTGTCTTGAGCTCCTCCTGACAATAATTAAAGTGACATCACTTGAGGCAATTCATCAGATCTAGCACAGCTTTGCAGATAGCCTAAAAAGGCTTTATATAACTTATAAATAACACATTTACCAACATTCTTATTGGTACTGCGATATTGATTCCAGTCATATTGCCAAGCAATAAAAGTACATACTGGAAGATGAGATGTTCACACACACAGAGAAAGCCAAACTGTTAAAAATTAGAACTAAATCAATTAAAAAAATTAAATCAATCTCCCAAATGTTCTATTATTGGAAAGAATTTAAGTTAATTCAAAAAGCCCTTGCTGGTTAAAGACAAAATGTTTACTCTGACATATAATTACAAGTATAGGTGATTAATGTAAAAAATAGTGTGTAGCATTCTTAACTAAATGGTTAGACCTAAACAGAAACATACAAGAGTTAACTGTGAATCGCATCTTACCCTGCCTCTGGCCGTTTACCATAGGTGGCATAGTTTAGCTTAAACTTCCGGGGCTGCACAGTGGGAGAGAAAACACACACACACACACTTAGCCAACCTCGAACAACACAGACATGTAGTATAGCACTGATATTGCTGGAAATAAAGAGTGGAGTTATTGTGGTTGTTGTTATTTGGGTTTACATACCTCAACCACCCAGACCAGCCTTTAGCCCATTCCTCAGTTAGTTCCTACCAGAGACTCTATTCACCAGCTTCAAACAAAGTACATTCATGTACAAGCAGCCACTCAGCCACCTTCAGCAGCAGGTACAGGCCGGTGGACAGGGGAGCCCAGCAGCTTGGCCAGCTCACAGGGCCAACAGCCTTTCAAATTCAGTAGCAAGCAGCTAAAGCTCACAACTTTACACAAATGAGACGTGTAAGAATTTCAAGCTGGTTGCTGTCCCTGTGGCCAATATAGAATATAGAGTCACTTAACTAAATCTGTAACTGCTATCTAGTATTGTTTCCTTGTAAACGTTGTGTTTGAATCAACTGGGGAAGCACAACAGTGGTAGCGAAAGCAACAACCAGTAAATTGAATAAATTTGGCACATTTAAACTTAATGGAAGAACAAGAATCTGGTGTGTTGACTTGTACAACACTCAACCCTACTGAGCTGCTGTCGTAACAGAGGAGGACCAAGACTAGTTGAGCTCCACTATCCACAGTCAATTCAACAATGAAATACTGCATGATAACATAATTCTAATACTGGGAAAAAAAGGAAGGCAGTATTAAATTGTCAATAATATATTTATATAAATATTTATTCATGGAGAAACAGTAATTATACATTTATATATCCTTATTTTTATTATATATATATATATATATATATATATATATATATAATAAAAGCAAAAGATATATGAAATTTTACTTTGCAATTACACCATAGAACTGACCGGATTTGATCCAGGAACCAGTTTCCCGTTGAGTCTTTGGACACAGCGGTCGACACTCGCTTCATCTGCCAGCTCCACAAAACAGTATCCTGCTGAACCACTGCACAAGAGGACAGGTGTGTTAGGGACCGATGGAGAGAAACACGTTTCTATAAAAGCAATATAACAGCATTTAAATTAACTGTAGAAAAGCCACACAAGTAATTCGGCCATCAAACCTGCTGTCAAGGGCGAGTGATGGGCTAGTTTTAAAACACTTGGTACAACCACATAAATGGTTTTCTGCAGTTGTCTATAGTGGAGGTGAATCAACACTTAAGCCAAAGATGTTAAATCTCTGACAGGAGATAAACATTGTTCTATGTGCAGCACTTCATATATTGTATCAGTTGTCTTCGAAAGCTGTAACACACGAGGTGCTGCATTATAACCTACCCAGTTATCCTGTGGGTGATGATTTTGACTCCAAACGGCAATTCTCCCATAGCGCTAAAGGCCTGTTTGATGAAGTTCTCATCCATGTATGGGTCCAACTAAACACACGTGAAAAGACATGTTACGTGCATTACATTCAATTGTAACCACAACAACCACAAATGTTCATAACAGTACAGAAGTATGCATGCAACTGTGTAAAGTAAAAAATAAATAGAAAAGACGCCAAAACAAACATGATTATTGGTGCTTTCTGCCACTGGTTAATGCTACACATGCAGCTCTACAGTGTTTTAGTCAAAATACCCAGGAGAAATTACAGTTCCTCATTTTTAGAATATTATCTACGTAATTTGCCATTTCCCTCACAAACAATTAACTTGTCACACAGGTGTAATTAATAACATTAGTGAGGGCTCTGTTCCCTTCAGGTGATGCAATGACATCACCACACCGTGACAGAAATGAAATTTCATTCATTATTACCATAATTGACACCTATGCCTTTCCTGCTGCTACGAAAAAGGCCAACAGCCCCAGGCTTTAGACTTTAGTTTCTGACTCTTACATACTTGTTTTATATATTTGATATATCTCTATGACTCTATGACTATACTATGACTCAAAAATAAAAGGGTGACTATATTACTATATATATAATATATATTGTGTTCCTGTTCCAAGACTCCACGCCCCAGTGGAGCCAAGGACTACAGACCTGTGGAACTGACCTCCCACATCATAAAGGCCCTGGAAAGACTCGTCCTGGAGCAGCTCCGGCCCCTGGTCCAAACATATTCAGACCCTCCCTTACACCCTCTATTTTCTACTGTTTATTATTCTTTTTTCAATAACTTTATTGAGCATTGTAACTGTATCAAAAAACAATTTCCCTTCTGGGATCAATAAAGTATTTCTGATTCTGATTCTGATTTACAAAAGTCACAAGGTGTCACGCCCCACAGATGTGCTCAATGATTATATGAGATTTCACCTGTTTTATCTTCCAACTGAAATAATTCTACATAAGAAATCTGAGAACGGTAACATTTTCAAAATGGATGGTTTAACAAATGAAAATGTTAAGTAGGAAATATTTCAGCAACTCTATCATTTTGCACATGAAAGACAAGGAAAAAGGTGACCACATTCATGTCAGATATGTGTCTGTGCACTAGTACAACTAGTTGAAACCCAGTTTGTGTTTTACAGTCTTAACAGATTATGTGTTTTTGAAACTGCCTACTATACTCTCAGTACATACTGATTTGGCCAAAATTGAGCATGTGGTACGCAAACAACAGAAAAACCTGCAGTATGCCAGAAAGACCCAGATGTCGCACTGATTCTGAAAAAATCTCCAGTATGCATTGGACCAATCTATCTCACCTACTGTATCCCACAATGCAAAGTGGTGAAACGGTCACCATTTTTCTTTTTTCAACTTTATTTACATGGTCATCATTGTTGAAATGACGGACAGCAACCATGAATGTATTATAAAAAGATCTTATTATACGTCCATGACAGCACCACTACAGTGTCGTTGGTTGATATGGAGGAATATAAATACACAGAAGCACTACTTATAGCATTTTTTTCTAATTTAATCAAGTGCACACAGAAATTGTGTCAAGGCCGCTACAATTGCAGTGGTTTGCCGCTAACTGTATCTTGTATACACTGATTTAACAGTTTCATACTGCATACTACTGAACGCTATTTTCCCAGTTAAATGGCTCTGTACAGTAACTACAGACTAACCCAGTTAACTAGTGGTGTAACAGATCACAAAACTCATGGTTCAGATCAGATCACAGATTGGAGTCATGGTTCACGGATCATTTTTCGGAAAGAAAAAAAAGGTTTAAAAAGCGTTACAGTTTTGTCTACTGCCCTTTTTCCGTCAAGATATTTAACGGGGAAGCTCCCATACCTGGGATTTAAATGATGCGGGAGGCCTCTCAAGCTCCTCCTTTCCTCCGCTAGCCATGATTCTCACTCACTGCACTTCTTTTCCTCTTGCACCGACCGTACATCCCTGATTCGTGGTTATTTAACACTAGACAAACTGCTTTTATAAAATCAAATCAAACTTCAGCGCTTCAGAATAAAACACAGCTGTTTTGTACCCTTTCACTGCAACTCTGCATTGAGATTTAGGAAATTGTTATTTAAAAAGTAGGTAAGAGCAGCAGTAAAACTGTATGTCACACATGATGGTTAAACTTTGCAGTTAATCCGCGGTTTACATGCATGTCGGACTGTGCGGATCAACTGCGATCGGTTACACCACTAGTTAAAACTGTAGCACATACTACTGTGGCATACACTCCTATAGCAGACACTGAACACAGAGTGCACTTCTACAGGATATCCACATGAATATCCACATCAACTGCTGTTTTACACACAACCGGAGGATGAGAGTTGAAAAAACAAAAAAAACAACCGCCAGCTATTGAGTTGATCATTTTCACAGCCCACACAAGTCTTACCACCACTGTACCGCACATCTCTTGATGAAACTGGGCACCAACACAGTGACGGCCAAATCCTTCTCAATCATTTATCTCCGTGCATTCATGTTTGTATGTTTACGCCATGCGACCAATACCATATTGTTTGATGTGGGAATCCGCCCTCTCACCTCTTTGACTCCCGCTCCTTGTAAGCGGCACTGCGACCTCTTGGTTGTCATGTGGTCGTCGGCGGAGGTGTTGGAGGACGAGTCTTCCCCGTTGTTGTCAAGGTCACTATCACTGTCTTCTATGGAGGCAAACACAGCCCTATCAATACAGACAGACAACAGAACACAGAGCAGGGCTTACTCTCACTAACAGCCCTCAGTCCGAGGACGCCCTACAGAGTCCCTCCAGTCCTTTCCTGTCCCGGCCCCTCCATCCTGTACCTGAGATGCTATCCTGCTCTTGGATTTCCTGGGAGTTGATGCTGCAGCATTCACTGTCTTCGGTGAATTCGTCCCTGCCATCCATGTTAATAGTGTGCTGGAGTCCTGTGATGCCTAAAGTGTGGAAAGGCCCTGGAGATAAAAAAAGACAACAGCAGTAAGTCAGTAAGATAAAGTGTTTTAAGTGAGCAAGATGAACTGAAAAAAGTGCAGGTGTATTCACATCTTACCTACATATGTAGGCTAAACATATATAAAAAAATATATATTTAACATTGGGTGTGGGTAATATGACGATATACACAACGAGATGATTGAAATCTGTCTACCGTCGAGATTTATTGTTTATCTTTTTAACACCTGTGTATTAGATTAATTTTGGCAATGTTTTATGCTTTGTGGCCATAATGAATTGTGAATGTTTTTCTTGCATCAATGAGATAAAGTACCTTGATATGTCAGGTATTTAATTAGCTGGATTTGCCAAACAACTGAAATCCCTATTTGTTTTAATTAGCCATTAACACCTTATTAATTAGCACCTTTATTTCACGTAAAAAGCCCTGGCATTGGTTGCTGATATGACAAAGAATGAGGGAGTGAATTGATCAATAATAAAACCCAGAGAACTGCAAGTCAAGTTTGCAAATGAAATCGGTGTGAATGAGTGCATGAATGGAAGACCAAGCCTGTCTATCAAGTTTCACAATTTAGAAGGTTGTTTTGGTATGACAATGCAGTTTCCTGCATACAGACTAAACACAGCGTGTTTACAGACAGATGCCACGGTGGTGGCGGGACCTCTAGTTGAGGAAGTGATTTTGCAAATAACATGATTTAAATATAATATTTAATATGGAGCTAAACATGTCAATAAATTAAATCTGTTTTATTACAGAAACCTCCTTTTACACATATATTGTATTCAGTATATGAGTGCTTTCTCTTCATAGCAACATAGAGACGGCATCTGCTGTCATAGCAAAACACAGGAAGGTAGGAATTTCTTTAACAAGTGCATTCACCTATAGTTCTTGTTTGCCCACGCTGGTAAGACGCATGAAATGTGTCCAGACCTCTGATTTATGATGAAGCACAGAATGGTAGAGCTCATTACAGCGATACAAAATGGCATCAAAAGTGAAGCCTATGATCAGAACAGCTCACTCCACCAGAAAGAACTCGGTCCCAGATAGTAAATCATTTATACAATTCTACATTTTTCGCAAAACTTTTGGGATCCACTCAAGATGTGGACCACAGGAGCTTCTTCGCTTTGATTAGGCTGCTTCCATATGAGCCATCCGACACATAATGAATGCTAAGCAAACCAAGCAAGCCCACCCCACTGACATACGTGCACACACATTAACTTCATTTGCATCCCAACCCCCACTTTTTCACACATATATAGTCGCAGATACATGCTAGCGCCGTTCCGACAGCCATGCTGCAGTCCCACAGGGGAAGCAGCCTGCACTCCTTTCCTCTAGCTAACTGCCTCGCTACTCTCTCTCGCTCGCTCTCTCAGTACCACCCACACACTGAACAGCCTGGCTCGCCCTCTGTCCTCCCTGCTTGCATGTAGCGCTGACTACTTCCATATCTATACCATCAGCTCTGAGGGGGAGGATAAAGCTTCATACCATGACAGCCCATATGTGGCTCATTTAACTCTTTGTGATGCCACTCTTTGTTTTTTGGTAGCCCTGTGGGTTGCAGGATTCTGTGAAATCCCTTCACATTACTTGTTATTACACTTGACCGCGCAATCCAGTGTTTAAACTGCCAACATGGCTTCGTTGGAGGCAGTTTTATTGAAAGCTCCTCTGGCATTCACACGCAAGAACATCCCACTCCAGGTCGCAAAAATTAATGATAGCTTAAAATCCATTTTTCTTCCCTTGTGTGCCTTCTCTCCATTAACACAGATCAGATGGAAGAGAGATCCTGACTTCAGTTACCTGAGACTGACAGAAGTAATTACAGCCCTCATCACACTGAGGTATACACACATGCACACACACACTCAAAAACAAACTCTCGCTCACTCTGTGTGTCTGAGGAAAACAGAGGTATACTCTTTCAAGAGGTTTGACATTTTACTATTTTGCAGGTGGCGAGAAGTTCGTATGTGAACCCAGTTCAGGCATTTTTCCTATAGAAATCAAAGCATTCATTAACACTGGTAGAGTGGGTCAGAGTATTGAACTATGAACTACTACAACAAGCTGGCTTCACGGCACATAGCCAATGATTGATGTGCGAGAGATACCCATCCCCCCACTGCTAGGGCTCTGTCTGTACATCTGTCTCTCCCCCCCCCCCTCAGTCTCTGCCACTGTGATGTTATCTCTGAGTCTGTGTGTCTGTAGGCAGGAGGTGACGCAGTGTCTGACTGAATCCAGACAAAGAGACAAACTCATCAGCCAACAGACACACAGAGGAGGGAGGGGAGAGGAGAGGAGATGGGGGGTGGTGGTGGTGGTGGTGGTGGTGGAGGGGTAGCACACAAAACAAAACAGACAAAAGATAGAATGCCAAAACTCTACTCCAACACCAAGCAATGGGGGTCCTGTTGAATTCAAAGCCCCCTCCTTCTCCTTTTCAGCTGCCGTCCCCTCAAAAACACACACACACACACACACACACACACACACACACACACAGACACACAACTCATCTGAATCTGCAGGAAGTGCTGGGGCCCCTGTCTTACACACACACACACACACACACACAGGAGAACGGGGACGGTGGGCCAGACATCGGATCAATTCTCACTCCGATTAACTGGTGACCAACTATCACAAAGAAGAAGGTGAAGTGATTAACCTCTGTTTCTCCGTGAGAGACTTTCCCTGGTTAGTCTGGCACCTGAAATGAACCTCAATTCTCCTCCTTAAACAACATTTAACATACTTTACATTTGGCTTTTGATCTGGCCACAAGACTACACTGCCACAATGAAAGCACGCTGCAATAGCAGATAATCGAGACACATTTGTGCGGAGCCTCCTGCAGCACATTTGGGAGAAAATATGTTATTTTTAGCTCTTTCAAAAGCAAATTCTCTTGCTTGACAGAAACAGGTGTATGAAAAGAAAAATCAACTGTACTTTTCATATTAGATGAAATGCAAGTCCAGTTAATAAAAATGGTATCTTCTGTTTCCACACTATGTAAGCAGGTCTGAAACAACCGGCACAGTATTTATTACAGAGAAGAGCTTTACAGTAATACATGCACCTATATCATTAAACAAACTGATGTCTGTTTACTGTCAACCTGAAGGAAATGTCTGCATTTCTCCATAAAGCATGCACCACCTCCAAACCCAATTAACTTTAATATAATGTTGTTCTTAGTGTTGTACATCAAACTCAAGGAGGAAGACAAATAACTAGACAGACAGCACTATTGTATTATTGTCTGGAATTCCCTGTGTGTGTGTGTGTGTGTGTGTGTGTGTGTGTCTTTGTGTGTGTGGCAGCCCGCCTGCCTGTCAGACTGTCTCCCTGCCTGTCTGGTCTGTCAGTCTGTCTATCTGGTCTGGCCCTCTCGGGTGGGGGGGTGGGGGGCTCTGTGCATGCAACTCATACCTCAGAAGAGAAGACAGGTAAAACAATCAAGGCAAAGCAGAGGGAAGTCAATGTACAAACTACAGTGCCTGAACTCACACACTCCAGTGACACGGCGGGAGGTACGACTTGTCAGTCTAAAAAATGTTTTGGCATTTCTCACAGCACGGAGTGCACCAACTTCTGCCAACGTGACATTGCATTAGGCCCTCCTGAGGGTTTTCTGCTCCCACTCTGGGCTCTTGTAGAAGTGTCACAGAGGAGCATATGAGCTCATTAGCACGCTCAGATTACTGCAGTCTCAAGTGCAAGATGTATTTCAACAGCAGTTTAAACAAACTATGTTTAGAAAGGAGGGCTGCAGCATAGATAACTTGAGCAGATTACACTGGGCAATCCTCTTCTGTGGACTGAGGTGTGTTCAAGAGGTCAGCATACTGTCCACTCAAAAGGTGATCCAGGGGCCAGAAGGTCAAAGCACAGAGAGTGACACTAACAGTTTATTCACACCAGGGCTCTCCCCAGTACTCCTCAGTTTCAACAAAAGTACATATTGTATAGGCTATTGTATGCCAACATTTCATTAGAATATGAAATGGGATGCTACACTTCATAATAGTGTAGTGCCACTGATAGAGACAAGGATGCTTGAGGACAGAAAACACAGTTTATCAATATGAGAAAATGTGTATGTATAAGCTTATTGTAGTAAAACATACTGTCGATATCTCATTCTAAAAAGGGAGAAAAGGAGACGTAACAAACATTGATTTCAACAACAGGTGTTGTCCTAATGTACAAGGCGACTACACATATTTTGAATAGCTGAGGCTTTACTTAAGCTTAGTAGCCAATTATTACCTCTATGGGGTTGCAAAAATGATTTATATGAAATAATAATGATTCTTTTTGTGTATCAAATATAAAACAATAGTGCAAAAGGTGACGTATTCAAATAGCTTATTTAATCCGATCAACAGTCCAAAGCTCCAAAATATTCTGTTGTCCATCATATATGACAAAGAAAACCATCAATCCACAAATCTGAAATGCAGAACCAGCGTGTGTTTGGCTATATTTCTTAAAAAATGACAAATACCACAAGGTAATTAGCAAAGAGATGCTTATTTATTTTCTGTCGATCCACTAATGGATAAATTGACCGATTGTTCCAGCTCTACTGTTCTGTACTGCTTTACGATCTTCTTGTTCTGAAACTGGGATGTCAGAGCAAACTGATTTGACACCATGCAGATCCACAGCTTGAAGTGAAGAAGTTGAAACGCTTGTGCCCTCTGATCACAGTTTAACAATATGTTAGTTGCGATGAAACTCTAGCTCTGCTTTTTCTCAACACGCACGTTTTTGGTAAATTAATCATTAAAATGACACCTTAGAAACCAAACACATGGTTAGCCACAAGCCCAGACATAGAGGTGAACTAGAGGAAGACACTATCAAACGGCTTCGTGTGAATCAATCTACTTGGAAAACACGCAGACAGTGATATAAATGACTAGACCCCCCAGCATGCCACTGAGAGTTTGCACACGTTATTCATTTCAAAAGGAGAGATGTTCACAAGACTGCGTACTTTATGTATATTTCAGGAGATAAAGGCGATGACCAACATCACACATTATCAAAATACCAATCTTGCTGAGTTTGTCAGAAAGACACAGCTGGTGTTAAATAATAATCTTTATCCGTTTTTGGCTAATTTGCACATTTTTTAAAACTCTTTTTTATTGTACCGTATTCGCCCAGAGTTTAATTTCAATTACTGGGCAATAAGTTTTGCTGTCCACTTTGTTTCTGTTTCTTTTGCTTTCATACAAGTGTAACTACGTCAATATAACTACTACTACTAGTTATTGTTGAATTAAGACAAGGATTTGATTATTTGATTAGCCAATAGACTTCTCACACAAACCACACACAACAAAATGAAAGGGAGATATCCATCACCAGTCTGGGAAGAAAACGTTAACTGTTATCCAACCTAAAACTAATATCTACGATAAATGTCAGCTGCTAACATAAGAGACTCTGAATATGCAATAAATGATATGATGGCATGTCACGAGGAACCCCGTCTTTGGTTTAATACATATATATGAATCCATTACAAGCTACAGCGTACGTGATGGGAAGCAAGTGAAACACTGTCAATGCAGGTCACCAGAGATACAACAATAATTCAACACATCCCTGTCAGACAACAAACACGGGAAATGGACGTGACGCGGAGAAATAACTCGTGAAATAGTATTAGACAATACCTGGAATACCTACAGTTAACTTTGAAGGGGTTGGTCTGTTTTCGCCTGGACATATTATTGCCCACTCCCGGTAAAAAACTGGAATCTCCTCCTAACCCCGGACGGTCTCCCTGAGACCAGTCCAGGTGTTTTTTTCGCACTGAGGAACAGATGATGAACGAAATACTGTAATAATAAAAAAAAAATGTGATCAAATCGTCTTCTCGATCGGTACAGTCGGGGCCATTTACGATGGTAAAAAATAAAAAAACGAATATATAAGAGTCACATTCTTGCAGTCGCGTAAGAAAAGCCCCGTCTCCAGTCGACCAGGGGGTTTTAAATGATGTCCAAGCCCGACCAAGGGACACACCGAGCAGCCCCGAGATGCTCCGATCCCGAGCAGCTGGCACCCGTGCACTCACTGCAGCGATGCACGAGCTCAGCTGATCTCTACATAAAAGCAATGAAGCTGCACCGAACAGGATTGTGGGATATACAGGGACGATGGGGAGTTCATGCTAAAGATACTATGCTGCGTTCAGGTCGTGTGGGAGAAAAAAGCACGGCGAAACCTCACAAGAATTTCCACATATGCAGGACCTCGAAAGGCTATCTTTTAGAGAATAAGAAGAAGTAATTATATCTAGAAGTAGTCGAAATTCAAATGTCTGAGTGTTACGTTGCTAAACTTTAAAATGTTCATGACAGGAACGACAACATCTTGTACTTTTAGCATCTAAAATAATCAGAATTAATACCAAGTAAACGTGTTTGCAACAATTTGGTATACTTTGAAACATATTAAATAAGAAGTGCAAGTAAGATAAGTGGATAATAGTAAGTGTACTGTTTTGTCAAACTACTATTTTCAAGGTCAAGAATGAACCTTCACACTTAACTTTAAGGAGTCCCAAAAGTGCTAAAACCTGAAACCGTAACAGCTAATGAGCATACATGTCAACAGATTTCATATCCATGACAACGTCACACTGATGAAGTGGCAAGCTCCTGAAAATAGTGAGTGAGTGGACCTTGAGTAGGGATGGTTTTGTCAAAACATAAGCTATTTTTTGAAATACAAAGTAGCTTCACAATACACATTAGAAAAGAAGAAATGTCATTGAAGCATTGACTTTCAACTTGCAAACTGTTGAGTATAAATTAGTCCCCAACCAACAACATATCAACAATATACCTAAAAACAATATATTGTTCAATATTCAACGCACAACACAGTTTTTTGATTATTATCCCTTAATTTAGTTAATTAATTAATTGTGACCAAGTTATGTACTGAGCAGGAAATGTTTTCCCTTCATAACAAACTTGTCAGTGCTCTCTGGTGGACAAACCATGCAATGTGAACAATGATCACAAACATTTCTTTGGCATTTCTGTACTGCAATTTACTTATTCACCAAATAATATACAGAAACTGATATACTGTTTGTATCTGTAATAAGCTAATATCGGCAGATAAAGAGGTCTCCAGTGTGATTGAGTCTGATTCTCACTGGAAATGATCTGACATGTGTCTCACTAAGCAGGACTGATTTTTAAGGGTCAGTTCACCCATATCAGAAAGAACAGGTCTGCAGATCCAATGATAACTGCTGATAGAATAGATGATCCAAAGTGGGACGAAATAGGCTACTAGAGCGGATGAGTGCTAGTTGGAGTGCTGTTTGTTCACCCAGATAATAAGCCTCTTGGAAGGCAGGTCAAAATTGTGAAAAGGTGACTTAAAGGGTGTGGACTTGTATAAACACTGGCATAGTGTCGATTCATACACTGTAAGGTTTCAGTAAGACAATCGTGCTGCATACAATTCAGTAAGTCTTGAGGCTGGACTAAATGTTGCTTTTTCCAATAGAAAAGACCACATTAAATAAACAGCACAGTACATGAAAATTAGCATCACATTATCTGCATACAATATTATGTGATATGTTTATCTGCAAACCATATGTCTTCACATGTCCTTAAATTCTTATTTCATATCAATGCTTCATGTTATATTTCTGTTAATAGGCTATGGAAATTTCTTGTGACTAGAGAAGCCCTCTCTGTTTTAAGAACTGTGAAAGTTTGTATCCTGAAACAAGATATTAAAAAAAGGCAGACCAAAATAATTGATTAAAAATGTCAAAGGAAATTCATATTGAACTAAATAACTGGATACAAATAATTTCAGCGTTTCCATATGACACGAAAACGACTGGATAAGTGTAACCTCATCCAGCAGATTCCCCGTTTACTCCGGCAGATTTATGGTCATTTTACATTACATTTTGGCATTTAGCAGACGCTTTTATCCAAAGCGACTTCCAAATTAGAGCTTTACATAAAGTGCATAGAACACAACCTACACAATCGCACAGTAACAGCACTAGGTGGCGCCTTAAACCACTGAACTGCTAATGTCATAACATTACATGTAGTCGTCATCACTGACTGCCACGAGTAAACGGACCGCAGCACGACATTGACGGGGTAAAATGTATTCTTCCGCAGGGTTAGGAGAAAATATGCCGTCTCGACAAAACAATCTCGTCATGTCATGAATTGTACGGCTTTTGTATAATAACTAACAGATGACATGCATATATTCTCAAACTGAAAGTCACGTTAGACAGTTATTTTGAGGCAATCGGCCAATGAGATCAACGAAATAACGTCAACGTTAGCTAGCTGGCTTAAGATAACAAGCCCAACGTTAGCCCTTTATAGTCAATGAGAGAACGATGGAAGAGAACAAGCCTACTAGCAAAACCAAGATTAACAGTACAGTCATTCAACTAGCTACAGCTCTCATCATCATGCAGACGTAATTGAACTATTACCCATGGTGTCCAGTGAACACTGGCATATCAGGTGGGGGTCTCGGGCAGAAGCACAGACTGTGAAGAAGTCCTCTACTACAAGCTAACGTTACTGTACGTTGATGATAAACTTCAGCTCCGTGCGAGAGCCCGTCCGCGCTTCTTTCACGAACCTCTGGGATATGTCAATGTAACCCTCCGCCTGCGGTAGATGTGCTGAGGCTGGAGTAGCCACCATTTTGCATGTCTAGTGTGTTCCTCCCTCCATTGCTAATAGAGACGATTCCAGTTATTTTCGGGCATCATTACGGCTAGTAAGTATATTCTAAGAATAATATGTCGGTAGAAATATTTGTCAATGGCTTTACGTTTGAGTAACCATCAGTGGTTTGTTTGTATCTACGTTGACAACTCTCACTGTGGCGCTGCATAGGAAGTCGCAGCCCTCAGTGCACCGGGGTTGTGCCTGTCAGCAGCTAAGTTAGCTAGCATGGTTAGCATAGCCTCATAGCTTTAGCCTTGCCACATCTACCTGCTGGGCTAGGGATGTGAAGCTCAATAGACATTTATGTTGTGTGGTTGTCCACCAAGTCATAATCATCGTGACAACACGTAATGCCAAATTTATGTTTTATATTGTTCTAGCTAGCTAACATAATTAACATTTGCCATTTGTTCAGATAGTATTCGGACTAGGTGATAAGAGAAACTAACGAGTGGTCAGGTGTCTAGCTAACGCCACAGAGAGCTCGCTAGCTTGATAATCCAAATGCTCCAAGAAGGCCTAAACTGCATCATGTCCTGATCAATCCACGATCAGATTCAGGTGTTATGCCCAGCCTGTAATGGCTTCTCGTTTAAGTACGACAATATTGGGTAATGCTGTTGACGTAAACTTTCAGTTAACAAAATAATGTCAGCCAAGGTGAAGCTACTGCTGTAGTGTCAACCTAATATGTTGCCCTTTCATTGGAAATATTAGTGTATACTGGTGTTAGCTTGTTGTTAGCTGGCTTTTGGTAGGTGTCATTTGTGTTAGCTAAATAACATGAAGCATTTGACGTTTGGCTCAAAGCTTAGTAATGGTATCTGACTTTCCTAACCTTTTGACAAATTGTAAACATTTCAGCATTAAGTCAACTTTGCGTTGGATATCCAGGAAGCTAACGACAGCTAGCTTGGTGTGTTAAGGACGTGGACTCCTTTTCCCCCCTAGGTTCATAAGTTAGTTACTCGGTGTTGACAACGTCTTAATTGAGAAGGAAATATTAAGCCTTTTTAATAATGCGTGTATGTCATCTGAGGAAGACCCGCTTTCATTGAAGAATTTGCAGGTTAACGTTAAGAAAGTCAGCTGTAAGTAGGAAGTGAGTATACGAGTATGACGCGCAGTATGTGTGACTCCTGTACACCTTTGTCACATCTCTTTTTGAAAGCGCTGGAAGATTTTAAGAACTGCCTTTTCAAAATATCATCTAGCTCCTGGGTAATAACCTCTGTTTGACGGGATACAGTCTAAAGTTGTCCTTTTGATATTAAATAATTCAGTGTGATAACACGATGACCACATAACGTTATACTTGAAACAAGACAGCTATGACCTTAATTAAAACAACCTAACCTTTAGCTCTGCTGCCTTACAGTGATGTGGTGACTAACGTTTTGGCATCATACTTACTAGAGCAGGTGCATTAAGTAGAACTTTATTAAAACCCAGACTGCATATCGGATATTAATCACACAATGTAGGAACAAATTCATACTAGGTGTGGTCACTGTTTCCAAATCAGTCTCCCATACACTGTGAATTGATCAAGCTCCAGGGTTGTTCTCAAGGTTCTCATAAAGATTAAAGTATCTTAACATCAGAATAGTTCTGTGCGTTATTTGATATGTGTCCACTTTGCATTTCAATGTTGTCAGTGTGCAAGACAGCCACAATGAGCCAATTGTTAATCTCACAGATGCTTCATTTCATGTTTACTCCCTTATAATAACAGCAGCCCTACGGAGTCAGTGGTGGAGAAAGTACTGTAGGGGGTAGCATTAGTAGTAGTTCTTCAACATTAGTGCTGGTTGTTGTGTAAGTTTTACCTGCCGGCTAGTTTCCAACCCAACATAGCCAAATAGATAATTATTTGTATAGGTTAACTGAGCCTTCACCTTGTAAGCTGGAACTTGTTCTGAAACTTAATTGGAACTTGATTCTGCCATCGGTTTAGCTCAAGAATGGCTCTCTGCTGTCTCTACTGACCACCTTTTTATTTCATTTTTACTCTTGCACGTTTGCTCTCCCTTGTTTTGTTTTTGTGTGGAATTATCAATTATTTATTGCCATGAGCAGCTGATGACTTATAGTTGGTGATATAAGAAGGAATAGAGTGGTCTGCTCTAATAGGATTTCAGCACAGAGAGAAAATAAAGAGACAAAGTGCAGGTTACAACAGCCTGGCAAATTGAGTAGGGAATGCTTCTCCCCAGTGGTGTCCCTGTATATTCTTCATCTTGCAGCTTTTTGTTTAGTTTAACTGTGCAACACTTTCCAAACAACAAAGGCAGCAGTGGATATTACATCTGTGCTTCAAGTTCTCACGGTGTTCAATAATCTAATTTAAAACAGTTTTGTCTTAAAGCCTCCATGCCTCAGTCTTGACAGGTTGACTATTCCCTGTTGTAAAAGGGAGGCGTGGCATGCTTTTTGCTTGTTACTCGTTGTCAGGCTCGGAAAGCTAATCTAGGCTAGCGCTCCAACTCTCATGAGAGAAAAATCTTGTTAGGAACATTTCACTGTGCATACAAAGTATGCCCATATAAGAAAGATGGATTAATGATAATTTGACCAAATTTCCGCTAGTCTTAGTCAGGTTGTTAGTGGTTTAAATACGTTTAGAAGTCGTGGAGATAATCACATACTTTGCTAAAGATGAGATGCCTACAAAACTAAATAGTTTTGTTATAGTGTACCTGTAGAACACTTGTCTTTTCTTTTGTGTAACTTTCTGGTGCAGGGCGTTAACCAAAACCTTTTGTCATTGTCACACTTGTGCCAGATTTCCCCAAATACTGCCTTTGTCCGATAAAATAGGTATGGACTGAAGTGATTCATCGGTCACCACCTTAATCTGCAATATGGCTAGGCCTATACAGCAGAACAGATCCTCATTTGTCTTTGTAGTAAAGTTGTGTAAAGCTGACCTTGCTGAGTGAACCCTAGGCTGTTGCTACCCAACTACTAAGTAAGCTGAAGGCTCTCCCGTCCTGTGGTCTTTCTAATCCACCTATGATGTGCTTAACTCCTCCTTTTTAGTGTTGTATTTTAAACCGAAGACACTTCCACCTCCCAGAAATGGTAACAACAGCAACAACAACAAGTAATGGCAGTTATGGATTATAGGAGAGATGTTGTTTTGGTTGTACAAGAATGTGCTGTTGTACTGCAAGAGAAGCTGTAATGCAACCAGCTCTCAGCAGGGGCTGGATTTACCTTCTTTAATGTGTACACATTTGATTAGAAGCACACCAAGAGGCAGCTAGTCATGATTTATGGAGCCCAACACCAGGTCCATTCAGCTCAGGTAATTTAAATGGTGTTAAGACATACAGTAGATCTCAGGCTTTATTAAAGTGTGGCCTTGCCTGAACACCCACCCCATTCCTCTTTGATCACAGTGAATTCTCAGATTCTCTGCAAACCACCACCTTATTATGCAACAAAGGATGCCCTCGTTCCCTCTATGTCTGATCCTTATTTCCCTCAGTAGACTGGCATAGTTTCAAAGAATTTCATTTGATCTAGTAAGCAATAGATAATAGATATTTCTATCTGGCCAGATACAAATATTGCAACCTCCTCAGTATACAGGTTTTAAAAAGAAAAGTCGGGGTCAACCAAGTATTTCTTAGACAAATTTGAAGTCCATGTTGGGTTAATTTAAAGCTCATTCTTCACAGTCACCTCCATCTATAAACGCTCCGGCCATTGTCGGAGTCTGTGTCATGTGGGAACAGGAGCTGGAGTTGATTTTGCATGTAAGGCAATTTGGCATTTAGCCAGCTCAGGACCTAGTAAGATTTCCATAAGTCTAATGGCTGGGCTCAAGTAAGTACAAGCGCAAAACAACTCGAGCATAAGACAAATGCTTACTACACTGGTTTCATGTATAATGGCTTCACAGAGCCGTAACACAAAGATGTTACACTGCATATAGTGTCGCCTGTAGGTGCCACTGAAAATCAAAGGAGACAAAAATCGGTGAGCCAGTAGAAATGACTAATGTCTCCTTTCAAAGTATTCCTCTGATGCTTATAGCATGACAGCAATTCAGCCAGAGGAATTACTCGCACAACTACAAAATAAATATGAAAATACATTATTTAGGTATCCTGTGTCAGAATTCACAAAACCTTTTCTGTGGTGTTGCAAGTGTACAGGGGAAAAGCATAATCTATTTGTGTGATGTGTCTATTTGTTTTGTGATTTCTGAAATCTTCTGTCTTGTGTGGATAAGAAACCAATGGCAGACAATGACTTCTAATCATTTTGAAAGCTAGTCAGTTAAGGCCTTTGGAGCCACGCTTATATAAAGAGTCCTGTTTATCAATGCATTCGCACATGTTGAAGAATTACATTGTTCAGGTGCTCAGATGTATATCAGAGCAATGCCATCCACTAGTTTATCGCATCATAAGATTTTTGTAGGGTCTCTGCTCTGTCCAAGTGCCTTTTTATGTTTCTGTCTAGTCAACCAAAATAGATTTTCTCGACAAGTAATTACCACCGTTTCTCTTGCGGTAGCAGCTTAATCATGTACTGCATGCTGCCAGATAAAAGGCTTCACGAGATAGGAGACAAAATGTACATCTTTGTAAGTAGAGGGTTCACCGTTAATAACTTTGCACTTTGATTAGAACTGAAAATAATGAAATGTGTGCCAAACACCTGAGAAGCTGCATGTCAACATTTACACTGACAGGTAACAAATTCCAAAATATCTTCCCAGATTTTAGATTCTTATGTTAACCGTTTTTATTCAGTAAGAAAACAAGCACCGTTGTTGAAGCACCTAAAATCTGCTCTTAGAAACTAACAGATGCTTGCATATAAAAAAATCAGTTTGCCCTCACTGTTCTCACATTTGCATGGCCTCATGGAGCATTTTATAGCACCATGATTATATACAGCTTTTTAAATTTGAGTAAAACGAGTCGGCACTGCGCTTCAGTTATTGTACAACATATCCAAAGAGGCCTTATGTAAAGCTTCTTTCTGGTTGTCACTGGCCATTTAAATAAATACAGTTCATATAAACCACAAGTTCTGTCTCATTGTTCCCCATGTGTTACATTTTCCTCCTTTTTTTTTTTTTTTTAGATATTCATACAAGCTTAAGTTTGTTAAAACCAGGACAGATAAAAAACCATTGCCCTGATAAAGAGTTTTATCTAAAATTCAGTGAGAAACAAGTTTCTTAGTTAAATGTTGGTACATGTTAAGATGAGATTTTATTCTCACAAGTCAATGGGAAGAACATTTAAAAAATGTTCAAGTTAAATTAATACATCTGGTGCACTTTGAGAGCAAAGTTAGAAATCTACATCTGTTTTAAAATGTTTTTCCAGTGTGCAAAATAAATCCGCCATGCACTATTTTTCATTCTCAGCAGGAAAAAAAAAGAAATGTTATTAAAAATTTAGTCATTTTTAATGAGCTTCGAATACTGGTTTAACGGTTAACTGACTTTGTGAGCTTTTCTGACACTGATGATCTGGTATAAAACATTCACCGTTTATACGGAAGGGTGCATTACCATGCAAGAAAACGGCGTAAATAACCATAGATGGTGGGTGAGAACTGATCGATATACATACAAGTAGAACATGCAACGCACCGCGCAAAATGGTAAACCATCCACATCTTTTACAACTTTGCGTATTAGTTTTACAGACAGAAGTAAATGCCTCACATAGACGACCAGGAGCGCTGTTTCTCTAGTTTAATGCAGAGTGAGAGATGATGAAAAAATATTTTTTGGCTCATGAGACTATGGCAGAAGAAATTAATCTATGGGGGCACCATACATAAGTTAATGACTAGGAAACACTGCAACTAAGCATGATGTACTAAATATTTAAACCGCTTCCTGTGGCTTCAAGCTTGTGTGCTCTCAGGAGCTTCTCCACGAGGGAATGGAATTTCACCTGCTGTTCTCCTTTCCATCTGCACCTTTTTTATAATTTAAAAAAATCCAGTACTTAATGGAATAGTCATCTATTTGCCTCCTTAAGCCAAATATTCATCATATTCTTTGCTAATGCTGACCGTTTCCCCTGTCTCTCCTGAAGGCAGTCTATCTGGATAATGTAAGTCGGTGTGTTTTACATGCACTTAAGAAACCAATTTTCTGGGAAAAATCTGGTTAAGGCTGGAAACTAGAGATTGTGTTAACATGTACTGCTCTTACTTTATTTAACTGTAGTACTTATATTACCGACATATTTTAGGTGATACAAGAAGCTGCAGAGTGAAGAGTTTTATTGTTATTATTGTCGCTTTGTAAATGTTCTTCATTAGAAGTGTAGCTCTTCCGTGTTGGAGTGGTCTAGTCCAGTGCCAACCCTAATGCAATCGGTGCCAACCTGTTGTTTTTCTTTATGTTTTCCAGAGAATGCCAGCTCCGATCAGACTGCGGGAGCTGATCCGGACTATCCGGACAGCACGGACCCAGGCAGAGGAGCGTGAGATGATCCAGAAAGAGTGTGCTGCTATCCGCTCATCCTTCAGAGAGGAAGACAATACATACCGGTGCAGAAATGTGGCTAAGCTACTTTATATGCACATGTTGGGCTATCCAGCACACTTTGGGCAGGTATGTGTGGTGATGGGCAAAAGAATAAATGTTTTGGATTTCCAATGACATTATTGTTACAAAGCTTATACCCTTGGACAGTTTTGTGACACGATGTTTATTGGTTTCTAGCTGGAGTGCCTGAAGCTGATTGCATCCCAAAAGTTCACTGACAAACGAATAGGTTATTTGGGAGCAATGCTGCTTTTGGACGAGAGGCAGGACGTCCACCTACTAATGACAAACTGCATTAAGAAGTAAGTGAAGGCAAGGTCCTCAGTGAAAATATATATTTTTAATGTTGCTTTTTCATGGCCTGTGTCTTGTATATATACTTCTGTGATTCTATGGCTGTTTCAATTCTCTTCTCCCGTCCCAGTGACTTGAATCACAGCACACAATACGTCCAGGGCTTGGCCTTGTGCACTTTGGGCTGCATGGGTTCCTCAGAAATGTGTCGTGACCTGGCTGGAGAGGTAGAGAAGCTGCTCAAAACATCCAACTCCTACTTGAGAAAAAAAGTAAGCCCTATTTATTTTGTTATTTTATATGAATACTTTAGAAGGATCTAAAGTCTGTGGTTAACTATTTATGATTGAAAATGTCTGCATATGTGCTGAACAGTTATACTGAACACTTGGAAGTAAAATATATAGTGTTAAAGGTTGGACTGTTTCTTCATGCAGTGTTTTATGTTTTGACAGGCGGCGTTGTGTGCAGTTCATGTCATCAGGAAGGTTCCAGAACTTATGGAAATGTTCCTTCCAGCCACAAAAAACCTGCTGAGCGAGAAGAACCACGGTAAGTGTAAACAGTTTATCAAGATACAGTTGCTGGCTCATGGGGAAGTGCGCTTGTCCTACACAAATGCAGACTTTGTCCTATTTCCTGCCAGTCACAGTGCTTTGCTCAGAACAGCTGGGCAGCTCATGTCCTTTTTCTGGTGTCCTTTGCAGAGGAGAGTTGAATTAATGAGTCTGTCAAAAAATTGGGGGGGGCTTGTGTGTCCCCCATATAGGGGAGATGTGACACAGGACAGTGCCAAAATAACTTGATCGGCGTTGACATTGTGTAGCAGTGCTTTGGTGATTGCTTCGGAAAATACAATTTGAAAACGCACGTATTTGTTTGATGTTTTTATACACCATTATTGTCTCTACTACAGTGCACGTGATATAAATATAAGTGGATATAAATGGAAATGGAAGATGGTGTGACGTGGCCCCAAGACACACAAATATGCCTGTTAACATGTTAAAATATAACATGTTTATGACTGTTGTCTGTCTTCAGAGCTCACCACCACTGCTTCCACCGCTGTCACTCAGATAATGAAGTTTTCAACCTTGTAACGTTCAGAGCAGATCACTAGGAAATGATTAGTCCTTGTGATATTGGTACAGATTTATGATGCTGTCTCCTGATGTCCGTTGCGTAGATATTGTGAACGATGAATGCGTAAAAGTTTTTGTTATTACATCTACGTTCAGACCAACAAAAGCACTGCGCGGCAATAACACAGCTCATTCATTCATTTCAATGAAACCACATCGTTGGCATAGGGCTCTGGAAAAAATGGGGTCGTATTGCAATTTTCTTTTAAACTGGCTCAACTTTTTTTGCCAACAACATACTGCATTGACCAATCAAATGCATACAAGTGCACGTACCTGCTACATAACTGTATAATGTGAAGGAATTATTTTACGGTTTACCTCACACATGTCTATACAGATGACACAATCATTGTCAACGTGAAAACGTTTCAAATGTGTTACTCAAACTGGCCCCCCTGAATTGATTTCTTTTCATTGTAGCATCTGTACCTAAAACAATGGCACCCACCAACATGGTCCCTGGCGTTTTTAGGTCTGAAGCCCGGTAACACACGGGTGATGCAGAAAACAAAACTAGACAAACGTGTCAGTATTTTCATTCAGAACAAATAAGCTCTACTTTGTCTGTTTCCCCAGGTGTTCTCCATACATCGGTTGTCCTCCTCACTGAGATGTGTGAAAGAAGTCCTGACATGCTGGCCCACTTCAGAAAGGTACAAACAGATTCTCTCACCCAAAGCAGCTTAAAGCAATTACTTGTGCATTTGTCTTAATCTCACGTCACATTTCATTCTCCCTTTGCGTACACATTTCCTTTTGGTATAGCTAAGCTAGAAAACATGTTAAACCTTTGAGGCTTGGATTGCGCTACAGGTTTGCTCTACATTCAAAGTATGTCTCAATCTTTGATCTCCTCCCGCTGTCTTTTCCTCTTGTATTTCAACTGCTTCTGTACCTCTCCTCCTCTAGGTACCAGAGGCACCACCCCTCATGCTCATGATCTAAACATTATTTTAAACTCTCTGAAAGTGAATGATTTCCAGTTTTCCCCCCCTAACATCTACCTCATTTTTTCTGTCATTTGTCTTTGTTACAATTCCTGCATTGTGTTAGAATGAGAAGGTAAGAGTACATTCTGATCTCATAGCTGGTGCATGCTGTAATTAGTAAATCACTCCTCACAGTCACCTCAGACGTAACCAGATTTGTGTTGGGTAAAGTCATGTTGTGCTTTTAATTTAAAATTTTCATTTCTTTAACTTGTACAGTGATCATTACTATGTCAGTGTTTTGAATATTTATATAATCATTTTTGGTCCATTTGTCCGATACATTCCTCACTATTGTTTGAGTGTCATTATTTTCCTAATATGCAACTCATGTGATCACTGTCTACTTAAATCAGTTGGGTGGGTGTGTTTTCACGTGATTGCCACACGTGTTGTCATCAGGAACAGATTATTTCCACTGCATCTGTGTCACTGTTATAGGGGGTCGCTTATTAGTTATATCACCATAGTGTGTAGTATTATTGAGAAGGTGGTTTTCAATATTGAGAGTTAAGAATTAGGCAAACATAGTAGGATGTCATGTTAAGGAGTGTTACAGGTTTAGATTTCTTTTTTCTTTTTAAAATCGCACTCTGACGTTGTGGGTTGTTTGTCTGCCATTACACCCAGTGGAGAAGACTTATATCAATCTCATCTCTGTGCGTCCTCTGGTCTGAAACGTGTTCAGTCTGCCGTAACGCAAAGACTTAAAGCAGGCCGAAACAAAACTAAACATGAAAAAAGTAGTAGTTCTAAGAATTACAAACCTGTTTTTCTTTTCAAGCTGTATCCTGTTAGTGAGTAAGGAAGTCACCATTACATTTAAGAATTTCCAAGAACTTGGCCAGAAGTTTCCATGCTGCCAGTGTTTGTGATACTTAGGCTTAACACATCCAAGACCTATCTCAGTACGCGGTGCAAAGAAATGAAAACAATGCCCAATCTTCTACTTTAATGCAGGATTAGTGTTCCTTTAAGCATATGTTTTGATAACTAAGGCAGTGAGAGATGGAAATGATGTAGATGAGAAAGTGAATCCTTGTGACGAGAAGTATCCTTTCTTGACATAAAATTTTGCCTTGGCGTTGAATTGATGTTTTAAATATACATCTGTTCATTCAGCCATGTTCAGAAGTGTGTATGCAGATTAATTTGTTTTCTCAAAGCCAAATGTTCTAACTGCATATTTTTTTTACAACCAAGGTTTGGATTTCACAACCTCAATCATTTGACTCTTAAATCACAGAAGTTTCAACCACATTTACTCTACATCAATAAACAAAATTCCCAACCCCTTTTGCTCTCGGTATGCGTTTGGCTGGCTGCCGCTGTCAAAGAGAAATAATTAGCTGTAAAAGTCAATGAGTAACAATGTAATATAAATGTTTAAAAAAGGAAAAGTAGAACATTTGAGAGATCTACACAAAATATTGTGATACCTCTCCTTCTTTGTTCTGTTGTTGGTCTTTTTGTAGCTGGTCCCACAGTTGGTGAGAATCCTGAAGAACCTAATCATGTCTGGATACTCTCCTGAGCATGATGTGTCCGGCATAAGCGATCCATTCCTGCAGGTAAATCTCCTTCTTTCCTGATGCAAGTACCCTCTGTACGTGCAGATCTTGATTTGGCCTAATCTTTGTGCTGTATCATACCACAAGAACTAATTGGGACAGAAATATAAAGAAAAAAGCAATATTTAAAGCTATAAAAAGTTAGAAAAATGTCCTAATTCTAAACAGTCATAATAACACACAATTGAAACATGAAATAGCAAAGCTCCAACTAAAGCAGACTATGTTGTGGCAGGAAAAAAATAACCAAAATAACAACAGACCAGCAGCAAGCCAGGAGTTGGGCCAGAGAAACCAGGATTTGCCTTTTGGGTGTCAATAAAGCACATCACACTTGTCAAGTGAACTGACAGGACTCTGCACTGTTTCTTTTTTCAGGTGCGGATATTGAGACTACTGCGAATTTTAGGCAAGAGTGATGATGACTCCAGTGAAGCAATGAATGACATTCTTGCACAGGTTAGAATTAATCGTAATCATTGCTTTTGCCAAAAAGCTCAGTAGAGTGTGTAGTTTATTGTGACTAATTGCGTGGTACTTGTGCTTTACAGGTTGCAACGAACACGGAGACAAGTAAAAATGTAGGCAATGCAATTCTGTATGAGACTGTGCTGACTATAATGGACATCAAGTCTGAAAGTGGACTGAGGGTGAGCTCTTTTAGTATAAAGGAAAACTGGGCATGAGCTTTTCTTTTATAGTTTGTCCTTGCCTAAATGCCTTTTATCTTACAGGTCTTGGCCATTAACATACTAGGTCGCTTCCTCCTAAACAATGACAAAAATATAAGGTAATTCATTAAATTACAGTACACGGCACATATTGAGTCATCCAAAAGGTTCATTTCTAATAATCATATATTTTAATTAAACTTACCATTCCAGATACGTGGCATTGACATCTCTACTAAAGACGGTACAGACAGACCACAATGCAGTGCAGAGGCATCGAAGCACCATTGTGGACTGTTTAAAAGACCTGGATGTGTCCATCAAGAGGTGATTCATAATGCTTAAAGTTCACACATTACCTTTACTGCAATTTGTCATTACTTATTATTCAGCCTTTTTGTTCTGACCTTTTGACGACTTTTTATTTTTGTGAAGACGTGCAATGGAGCTGAGCTTCGCCTTGGTGAATGGCAACAACATTAGAGGCATGATGAAAGAGCTGCTCTACTTCCTGGACTCCTGTGACCCGGAATTCAAAGCAGACTGTGCATCAGGAGTCTTTCTAGCTGCAGAGAAGTATGGCTCCGACACACCGGCTTCACTGCACATTACAGCTGTGCTCAGCTACTTTGTGATCATTTGATACCCATCCTGTGTGACCTTGATTTTCAGCCTTTCATTTTCATTTCTTAGCATCAAGCATAGAGGCTTAGGTTGATAGAACCTGCTGGAAGTACAGTACACTAAATCTGAGTCATACCTGTGAAGAGGGGGGGGGGGGATCCACTGTTGTGTGACAGAATACAGTCTACAACAACATACTCTGACATGCACAAAGCTAAACGTTTGTTTGAGGTCCCACGGTGGACAGGGCATGGCTAACACTGAAATGCTGTATGATGATAAAACGAGTGATCCATCGTCTGACAGACTATGTTGATACCATATATTTTCTGACAGCATTTGTCTCTTGGCTATATAGAGCTGAGATAACGTATCATGTTCTTAATTATTCTCAAGTTTGCTGCGACCAATTAGTGTGTTCTTTGTGTTACAGGTATGCACCTTCAAAAAGATGGCACATAGACACCATTATGAGAGTCCTGACAACAGTAAGTGTATTACAACAACATTAAATGCCTTTGATTGTTGATTGCATTTGATTCTCAGTGCTAATAATAATACATGTGTGCACTTGAGTACTACAAATGATCTAATAGAATCTGCTAATAGACTATTATTAGACTACTAATAAATATTTAAAGTTAATTTGCATTTCTTATGGACATCTCTGCTCATCCTTACAGGCAGGGAGTTATGTCCGAGACGATTCGGTTCCCAACCTCATCCAGCTCATCACCAACAGTGTGGAGATGCATGCCTACACAGTACAGAGACTCTACAAAGCACTGCTGGATGACATCTCACAGGTCAGAGCAGTTCTGGTTTGGGTCATAATTAGATATGGTACATCTCCATCTTTGAAGCACACCATCATATACTGGATTATGTAATCAAGTTTGTCTTTCAAAATAGCTTAAGAGTGGACTTCTCTGTGTTCTGTAGCAACCTCTAGTGCAGGTGGCGTCCTGGTGCATAGGAGAGTATGGGGACCTGCTGGTATCTGGACAGTGTGAGGAGGAGGAGCCTATCCAGGTACACCTGGAAGAATGCCTTCCAAATACTACACACAAATTGAAGACCGCACCAGGCATAAACTCCAAACCTGAGAGAAACACTAGGTCATCAGATAATTTTCTTCTCTTCCCTTTGAATTAAGGTGAGTGAGGATGAAGTTCTGGACGTGCTGGAAGGCCTCCTGGTGTCCAACCTGTCCACACCTGTCACCCGGGGTTATTCCCTTACTGCCATCATGAAGCTGTCTACTCGCTTCAGCAGTGTTAAGTGAGCAATGGCCTTCTACACTTATCTTTTACAAAAAAATTTGCAAACATTTGGGTGCCATTGTGATAAAGTTCATTAGCCATAACCAATGCCATTACTAACCCTTAAATTTGAAATGTTGTTTTAGCCGAATCAAGAAGGTGGTTTCAATATATGGCAGCAGCATCGATGTGGAGCTTCAGCAGAGAGCTGTTGAGTACAATGCCCTTTTCAAGAAATACGACCACATGAGGTGAAAACTGCTATCAAACATAAATACTATCATCACAACCACATTGTACCAGTTAGCAGATACCGTAAGTCCTCCAGTGGCTGACTTTGGTCCATCTTTTTTGTCCCTTCTTTTTCCTTCCTTCGTTCTCGACTGATAGGCCAGCTCTCCTAGAGCGAATGCCCATTATGGAGAAAAGTGCTACTAATGGCCCCACAGAGATCGTACAGACAAATGGGGAGACGGAGCCCTCTCTCGTGGAACCAAAACATCTACCGCCTGTCACCCAGCCAACCAACCAGGTGAGGGCAGTTTAAATAACTGAAGAAGAAGAAATTAAAGAACATAGGATTCTAAACTTGAGCAACTAGATAAACAGTTAACACATAATAATTTTCACTCCCTGATATCTAATATTTTAGTCTTGAAATAACAAAATAAAAGTTGGCTTGATTAAGTTTTTATGGATAGTATAAATTTAGTTTTAAATGGTTGAGAAGAAAATGTCAAATTGATGTGAAATGAATTTAAGTGTACTGATAATGAATAACTTATTTTTGAAATGTTGTTATTTAATATGGTGTACACATAGATATTGCAGGTATTTTATCATGATTGCATGTTGTCCTTGTCCCCCAGGCTAATGATTTATTAGACCTGCTGGGTGGTAATGATGTGGTGCCAGTAATCCAGACCACAATGCCCACCAAGCCTGCCTCAGCTGGAGGAGAGCTGCTTGATCTGCTGGGTGACCTCTCGCTAAGTGGTAGGATGATGTGCTCTCTACTACTATATATATATCTATATCGGCCATAACATTATGACCACTGACAGGTGAAATGAAGAACATTATCTTGTTACAATGGCACCTGTCAGTGGGTGGGGATATATTAGACAGCAAGTGAATATTTTGTCCTCAAAGCAAGAAAAATTGTCAAGTGCAAGGAACTTTGATGCAGTTTGTTGTGTATGGGGCTGCGTAGTTGCAGACCGGTCAGGGTGCCCATGCAGACCCCCGTCCACCGCCGAAAACACCTACAATGGGATTGGAACTGGAATGCGCATCAGAACTGGACCACGGAGCAATGGAAGAAGGTGGCCTGGTTTGATGAGTCACGTTTTACATCATGTGGATGACCGGGTGTGTGTGCTTACCTGGGGAAGACATGGCACCAGGATGCACTATGGGAAGAACCTGAGCCGGCAGACGCAGAGTGATGCTTTGGACAATGTTCTGCTGGGAAACCTAGGGTCCTGCCAGTCATGTGGATGTTACTTTGACACGAACCACCTACCTAAACATTGTGGCAGAGCAAGTACCCCTCTCCATGGAAACGGTATTTCCTGATGGCAGTGGCCTCTTTCAGCAGGATAATGCATCCTGCCACACTGCAAACATGGTTCATGAAAGGTTTGAGGAACACGATAGCGAGCTCCAAATTCCCCAGATCTCAATCCAATCGAGCATCTGTGGGACGTGCTGGACAAACAAGTCCGATCCATGGAGGCTCCACCTCGCAACTTACAGGACTTAAAGGATCTGCTGCTAACGTCGTGGTGACAGATACCACAGCACACCTTCAGAGGTCTAGTGGAGTCCATGCCTCGACGGGTCAGGACTGTTTTGGTGGCAAAAGAGGGAACTACACAATATTAAGCA
>JAVQJD010008481.1:0-10339 GCA_036023655.1 Nannoperca australis | reverse complement strand
CCCCCCCCCCCCCCCGCCCCCCCCCCCCCCCCCCCCCCCCCCCCCCCGCGCGCCGCGCCCGTCTTCCATTCCTGTCTGAAAAGCTGATACTTTGGATGTGGGAGAAAAAAGTATGAAATAAACACAGGTGACTCTACAGTTGCTGGTTTTAATGCATAAGGTATGTGACCCCAGTGTTTCCAGTAGCCTCTCAAGTGTGAATCTGAGAAATATGGTTTTGGCTTCAAAACCCCCTGAGAAAACTAATATAAATGACATTATTTGCCTTTATGTTTTTGGGAATTGTTCTTTCTTGCATTACAACTGTTTTAAAACCTCTTCATTGATGGTGGACTAACTAAGTCTTACATCTTACATCCAACTGCACCACCAAGGAGAGATTTGAAAACAGTTCCTACTTTCAGCTGCAGAAGCAATGATAACATAACTTTAGCAAGTTATTTAAAGTTGACTCATTGTACTTTGTGATAGATTACATATCTCAAGTCATTTCCATGCTTTTGCTAATAGATTTGTATAGTAAAATTAAATTAAACCGTAAGAGCCGCTTGGGAGGTCGGAAATAAATAAAAAAATTGTTAAATTGTTAAAATAAAATTTAACAAAATGTTTAAGACATGTGGCCTTTGCAACTCAATATCAGGATGATGTCTAAAATATTGCACACTCAGACGGTGGCACACAATCCCTTCAGAGTGAGTGAAATCTGAACCAACCACAGGAACTGGACCGCAGAATTGAAGGGTTTATTGGTAGAAAGAGGGGGATGTGGAAATCTGATAGCCAGCAGTTTCATGTGGATGACTAGGTATCAAAAACACAGAGAAACTAGATATATTTGAATTATGTGGCCTTTTCTTTACAATCAATTGTGCGGCGAGGACCCAAAGTGAAAGATATACAGAAAGACTACAAAGTCAACTTTTCTACTGTGGCTGGAAATAAAAAGAAAACAGTAGGGGAGATGGCAGCCTGGGGGAAATGAAGGCTACATGGCTCCCTGTGAAGAACAACAGCACTGTTAGTCCTGTTTTAGGGCTTCTTACCAACACAATAGGCAGCCATGAGAAACCCTGCTGAGCCTGCCAACACCTGGAAATCCTGCGTTTTGGTTTTGTGAACAATCAGGCCGATGCGTGTGATCTGAGGAACGGAGAAAAAAAAGACAGAGGGAGAGTGAGAGAAAGAAGGTAAAAAAAAATCTGGTTTGTTTCATTGTCGTCTTTCCTCCCTGCTGTCAGGACTAATATCTGGTGCTGTTTTTTAATCCCAGGAGAGGCTGACAAGAGACAACGACATAGCCAACATCTCACAAGGTAAACAAATCGCTCAAATTGAGATGAACATTGACTCTTCACGTGGTGGAGGTTTTGGGAGGAGGGGATTTTTCAAGATTCCAAACAGAAAAAGAAGAAGGAGCTGGAAGAGAAGTCCCAAGTGAGAAAAAAAAGAGGAATCAACTTCAAAGGGAGGATGGGAAAGGCTAATGAATAATTGATGAGCTCCCTATTTAATTTTGCCTCCTTTAATTCTCTTTTGTCAATCTGGATATGAAGCGCAGAATCCAAATAAACCTGAAAGGGAGCGTAAAGAGTCCGCGGCTGCTCTGCACATGAAGCTGAAAACTCCGCAGGGAAAACCTGCAGCCTCCGGTTTCAGACTCACCGTTACCAAGGAAGGTCTATTTTTAACTGCAGGGTGTCAATCAGTTTCCCCATATCAGTAATTTCAAACATGCAGGACTGTAATTGATCAGTCAGTCAATCAGGTTATAGGAGCTCCTGCTGGTCTCCTGAAAGCTCGAGCACTCTGGCTATTTCGATTCAGCTCCCCAGTGGGAAAATAACATCGCAGCAAGGATATGGTCTGCCCCAGTGACAGAAAAACACTCATTAGCTTTTATTTTTTAAGTCTCATTATCGTCATTAGCATGCAACTGGGGAGCATAGGGAAACTTTACCCTCTACTGACGTTTAGGGTGTTAATAATCCCCCACCCAGATATTGTTTTGTTGCCTCAGGGCAACAATGTGCATATACATTGAGTACAAAAACGCCAAGAAAGGCACAGCAAAACAGCTTTTAGTAGTAATTATTAGGTAATAACATTAGATAGGCATATATGCATTAGCTTTATTAGAACACATATACTATGTAATAATTCAGAAGTAGAAGATGGATTTAAGGATGGTATTGCCGGCCCACCACGTTGGTCCAGATTAGAATATCGCAATATCTGGACCAGATGTTCATGTTCCCCATATGATACATCCAACTGCCTTTGGTGAACCCCTGACTTTACCTCTAGCCAGCAATGGGTCAAAGTTTTTACTTTAAAGTTCCTGTACACTCAAGAAACTGTTTATCTTCATGTTCCGCCAGTTGAATATTTGAGCTTCACTGTACAGAATGATGTGTGTGCACAGATTGACACTAGAAGGATGTTTTCATGTTCATCTGCTGAAAGTAGAAAGTTTCTATGCACTCAGTGAACATCACATTTTCAGGGGCGGGGCTACAACCATGATTTGTGACATCACAAACAGTTTGGAAGCAGACGATCCTGGCTCAGTATCCAACTGATGCAAGTGTGATGTGGAAACCTGAAGCCTCCAGCACACACACACACACAGAGAGAGAAAATACTTTACAGTGAAGCAGGAAACACTTGTTGTCCAGAACAAAAACTTTAGAAATGATAAAAAATTTGCAGATTCATAGATTGGAAATTTTAAAGAGCTAAAAAGAGTAGATGTTTTTTTAATGGATTTGAATGTGGAAATTATATTCCCATCAGCACTTTTTCTTTGCATTAATTAGCAAATGTTAGTAGCATGCTAACATGCTAAATCAAGGAGGTGAACATGGTAAACATTATACCTACTTTATCATATTTAAGTGTTCATGACTAGTTTTCATGTGTGAGCTGTTAAGACGTAGCTATAAATGCTTCTGGCTCTCTTTCAGGGATAAATAATAGTAGGTGTTTTATTATTCTATTATTTCACTTAATAGATAATAATTGTTTGGTTTGAACAGACAGGTTGATCTCAGTCGGGTGTGCTAAGGTGATGATGCCTCGCCATGAAGCTCTCTGGATTCAAACAGTCAGGCAGGACGTGCACACAGGCTTAAAGTAAAAACACCCGATGTGTGTGAGAATCAGAATCAAACATATTTTCTTCATGTTTTGTCGTTTAGTGAGTTCATGATGGAGACAGTTAGGATAGATTGGTGGATGACAAATGTCTCAAGCAGGATTCAAACCCACTAAACCTGCCAGCGGAGCTTCATGGATATCCACAAACCTTGTTTTCACTCTCAGTAGGTTTATTCATTTATTCACATTTTCACAGTTCCACATCTGTCAGATCTGACTGCTGTCACTCTACAGATCACCACATCTCCTTCAGAGAAAATAAAAACAGCAAGTCGTATAAACCCGAAATAGAAACACCTGGAACCACAAACAAATCCATTTCTACTTGTTGTGTCCGAGCAGCTGAGAGAATCTAACAAGCACTGCAAAACATCTGGTTATACAGGAACACTGAAAACCAAAGGTGGAAAGTAACAAAGCACATTTACAAAGAAGCAATTTTGTGGTGCTTTGATCATTTCCATTTTATTATGTCTACTTGTACTCCGCTACACTTCAGAAGGAAAATCTGTAATACATTTTACTGTTCCACACACTCCTTTTTTGGTTAGAGACCTTTTTCAAACCTTCTTGAAGCAAACAAATGTTTTTCCTGTTGTTTCACGTTGCATCTCAGCTCCAGCACCTCAAATAAGTGGAGCAGTAATCTTTATATGCACTAGACATTTACTGTTTCTGTAAAAGCAAAACTCCTGCAGCCTTATCCACTTCTCCAGCTCAGCATATTCCAAACACTGATTCACAAAAGGATGGCGCTGCTTTTGTGGCCACTAAACCAGCACACATAAGACAAAAAGAAAGTGTCATTCTCTAAGCACCCGCAAAGGGGGAAATGCACCCCTTACTGCGCTGCCAAGCAAATAGTACAGTGCTCCGGTGCCGTTTGTTTTTAAATTAAGTAGGATATGCATTCTACATTCTATTTGGCCACTTTCTATCCAAATGAGCCTCACTGAAAAAACACACCAATTCACAAACACCAGCACTAACAGCCACACGCAGTTAGAGTGAAAATTATTACCAGAGAGTTGGTGGTAACTGAAGCACACCCAGAGTTTCCAGTCATCATGGCAGCTGAGGCGTCAACAGTTACATTCAGTTTCCAATTAATAAAATGAAGAAAAACAGAAAATCCTTCTTTTTGAGGACCGGGAACAAGAACATTTTTGGCATTTTAGCTTTCAAAATGACTAATAATTTCAGCCCTAAATGTTTAACAGTTATAACTTAACCAACGTAAATGATATTGTAAGCTAAGATGCACAGAAACTCTGTTAATTGCAAGAGACATAAACAATCAACCCTGATTAAATTTAGTCACACACACACACAACCAAGTTCCACTAAAACATTTTTTACATGCAGTGGGTGCCTGCTTGAATGTACACAGAAACACAGGCAGTGAAAAGGAAAAGAAGCAGCACAACCAATCACATGCTATTTAAGATCAATGAGAGATCATCATGTGGTGAGAGGCTGCTAATAACATAACTATTTCTTTTATAGAACATTGTCCTCTTGTCCTTGCAAACCCATTTCAAATTTACTCTGGCATATAACAAGATTTTATTTCCAGCTAAGATATGCAAAGGCATTTTTGATAAAGTCATCTGCCTAATAGCAGCAGCTGGCTGATGTGGGGAAATGTGTGCTTGCCACTCATGTTCTGAATAATCTTTCTGCAGCTTGTCTGCCTTTCTCAAATTGACCCATCACCCACTGTTTTCTGTGCTTGGCTTCTTCACGCCTACAATTGAGCGGGGACGCTGTGTGCTTGAACTCACACCCACTCTCCTGTCTCCCAGCAAGTGGACAAACATGTTATTTCCCAAATCAGAAATCCATTTGCAACTTCTTGCAAACACTTCCCACACAGATGAAAAAGGTATTAAGAGCTCAGCAAGAGCAAACTGCAAGAGTAACCCTGCAATCAACCCTGCGGGATAACACTATACCCACTTTAGTTTTAGGTTATTCAGCAGTCACCGCTTTCTTCTCTACAGCAGCTAGTTTTAAGTCTAGCCAGCTTCAAATCTAGACTTAAAAACCCAATTGTTCTCACATGCTTTTTGTTAACCGATCGAATGCACTCTGTTTTTTTTGCTGATCTAATGCACTCTTTCCTGTTTTATTTCTTTATTTTTCTGTTCTGTTCTTTTAGCTGCTTTTAGTTGTTAAGCTTTGCTGCTTTTGCTTTGGTGCTTTTTTCAAATGGTTTCATTCTGGATACCAGCTACTAAAGTCGGTAAACAAAATGTCAATCACTTTGTCTAGATAAAATTTAACAAAAGGAAATACTCAAAATCCAGCTGATACAAATGCATTGATCAGCTGGATAGCTAGTTTCTGAGACAATACTCTGCTTTAGCCTGATAATTGCACTGAATTTTCATTTTGTTTCACTTTACTGATTCATTGAATCACTGAACAAATTGGAGATGCGGGGGGGTTGTGAACCAGAGGTCTGTAACTGGCCTGTGCTCTGCTGCTATGTGTGCTATTAATCTATTGAAACTTAAAGATCAATTTTAGTGCAGGGTGTAATTTTTCAGAAAATGTTGTGTTGGTTTTTTGACTATTGAAGGTTTTGCCAAGACATTTGGTACAGACATTTATGGCCCTTAGGATGAATTCTAAGGACTTTGATGATCTTGTGGCTAATATGCAAAATTTTATATTAGCATGCTAATATGCTCAATATTTAACAATGATGTTAGCATGCTAACAATCAAACGGTTGTTAAAATGCATGTGAACATGCTAACTGCAGACATGCTATCATGCTAATTTTTGTTGAGACCAAAGACAGACAACGTATCTCCACTTCCTCCTACTGTACAAAAATAAAGCCAAAATATTCAGATACGGGCCCAATTTGCATTGTCACCATTGTCACCAAGGAACAACCATCTTTGGGAACATTTTATTTCACGTATGCTTTGATTTTTCAGTTTGGTCCATGTCCCATCCGCTAACATGTAGGAGAAGGGGTTTTTGGCCTATACTGCAGCCAGCCACCAGGGGGCGACTCAGATGTTTTGGATTCACTTTTGGGGAGCTGTCATGTCATCTATCTTAAGACTGTTGCATACACTACTTATCCTGTAGTCACACCAGAAAATATCTCTAAATATGCAATAATACTTGAGGGCAGTGGAAGCAAGTTGTGAACACAGCACTGAATTAACAGCATAGCATAACCTAAACAAGACTAAAATCAGTGTCTTAAAAAAGGATACTTCAACTATGCTGTATTTATATTTTCAGCACTTACTTTGTTATCTAGGTTCAGGAGATAAAAGTCTGAAGACTCTGTTGGAAAATACATTTTCACAGTTTTTCAGACTTCCGAAAGCCAAAACTGACCTCATGAGATGTCATCTGGCTTCGGCAGATTAATATCACATTACATGGTAATCTGGAGCCCTGTCAGGTCAACTAAGCATTAGTGTGGCTGCTAGACAGACACACACACACACACACACACACACACACACACACACACACACATATAATGTTTCTCTACCTGCAGCACAGTGACACCTGCATAGCACTAACAGCTGATCAGGATTTCTATAAGTGTTTCTTACGTCTCCTCCGCTGTCTTTAAGGCCCAAGATGTTCGGGTGCTGAGACAGCTGCATCACAGTGTCCAGCGGCAGCTCCAGCCCTGTGTTGGCTGGCACGCTGTACAGAACCACCGGCACGGGGCTGCTGTCGGCCACCTGCAGGGTGGACACAGAGATGGGACCTTACCTACAACACCTGTGAAAGCGCCATGTTTGAACCCCAGACTTCCCCCTCCTTCCCTTAAGCTCTCCACTCCCGTTTTTTCTTTGAGTGAAAGTTTCTTTCAAGTTTTTCTCACTTAATCCTCCTCTTGAATCCTGGTTTGCTTTTCCCCTTCCAAGAATAATAATACAATACTGAAATATTCAAAGCATGTTATAGCTACACTCTCCAATTAAATCGAAATTCAGTATTCTAGATAAGATTAGTGGTTTCCAAATGTATTTTACTTATTATCATTTATTTTATTATCACCCCTTTATAATTAAATTCTTACATATCAGCCCTCCATGCATAACTGCATATTTACCAGGGATTTTCATTTAATAGTGTTTGAGGTTTCTTTTCATGTTTCGTTCAGTTTGAGTCTGTAACATGAAAACTGAAGTAAATTCAAATGTTGTTTAGGTGATGAAATATTGTTAAAAATGCTCAGTAAGCAAAAAATGAAAATAAATTCTGCAGCGCCCCACTGTTAGCCATACATGTATGTTAAAAAAACGTTAGATTTCAACAGAAATTTGAACAAAGTTTATCCACTCACCAAAACTAATGCAATAATTCATCCAAATCTAAACCTTAATTTGTGTCCTCAATATGTAGTAATTCATGGTTGAGGGTTGGAGCTCTTTGATAGTGTGTGTGTGTGTGTGTGTGTGTGTGTGTTCTTATACATCATCTTTGTGAGGCTCAATTTAACATTGTTCAACAGTGAGAAAATTTTGGCCACTCCTCATTTCTTCAAAGAGCTGTTTGGGTGGTTAAGAGTCAGCTTTAGGTTTTAGGGTTAACATTAGTGTAAGAAAAATTAGGGAATGAATTAAGTCAATTAGGGTCCTAACAAGTATTTAAGTACAAATGTGTGTGAGGGTCTGTGTGTTTGACTGTCAGCTGACCTTTGTGAAGTGCTGGAGCAGAGCGTGGCTGTCCATCTTGCCCTTGTAGAAGCAGGGCGTTACCACGAGGACGGCGTCAGCTCCGGCTGCCACCATCTTCTCTGTGAGCTGGACTGTGGCTCTTGTGGCTTAACAGACATAAGAGGGAGGGGCCAACTTTATAACTGACACACACTCAGCTTTTATCTGCCTGTCAAAAAGCTTTTATCAAGACAGAGAGTTAAAGGACTGGAGTAACTGCAGGGCGCTTTATTGTATTTCATTTTGCACAGTTTAGCGGCTGTACACAAAATGCATGTGTGCCCTCATGTACAAAGCCTCCATTTACATTACATCATCTGTATATATGTCTTCTTTCTCCTACTCAAAAGGTGCTATATGTTAACATTTTACATGTTTTAATCGCTTTGTATTGCCTATGTGTGAACAGATTGTAACTTAACGTATAAATTAGACCTTTGCCGATTTTGTCCATGACCTCTAACAACCTGTAGACTGATTTCTATGTAAAGGACTCTGGATGCATGTTCAAGGAAAGTCTACGTTATGCACGTTCCCCTACAATGGCAATAGTGTGCAACACAAATGTTAGCTTAGAAATGGAGTCTGTTAACGTCAACAAACGGCCAGTGTAGGTACCAGATATCCTCGGCCTAGCTAGCTAACGAAGCACAATACTGTCTTAACGTCAGCTAATTCATCCAAACTCCCGGGGCTGATCTGGTTGGTAAATTGGCTAGCTTTTAGCTTAGCTTGCTTGCTCACTAATGTTAACGCTAGCAAAACACTATCTGAGTGTATGTTGGTTGTTTAGCTTTCCAAATCAGCTACCATGATCCATGACACAAACTTATGTATGATGACAAACTGCGTTGATTTTATCCAAAAATAAATGATGTAACGGTACAAAGTACAAGGTATAAAACTAACAATTGCTTTCTACTAGCCAAGAGCGATGCAAGGCAGTGGAGGTTAACTAGCTAACTGTAACCTAAGCTAAACTAAAGTAACCCAGCTAGCTGTAACTTAGCTACACTGCGTGGAACTGGCATTGGTTACATTGTAACATTAGCTGAAAAGTAATTTGCAAACGGCAAGCTAGTTAGTATCAATGGTCCAAATAAAATACAGTAACATTGTGAGGTTTGTCAGGGATGAAGAGAAGACTGAGGACAGGGAACTGCTGTGGTGTGGGAACCACCTCCTCTTCAATGTGGCCAAGAAGAAGGAGATGGTCATGGACTACGTTAAACACCATGTCCATCCTTGGGGAAGAGGTGGAGATGGTGGAGGACTACAGATACCTGGCTGTAGATCTTGACAACAGACTTGACTGGAAGTGCAACACTGAAGCTGTCTACAGGAAGGGACAGACCAGACTTTACTTCTTGAGGAAGCTCAGGTCAGCAAGTGTGCAGCAATATGTTGCATCTTTTACCACTGTTGCAAGTGAAATTTTATTTGCAGCCAGCAGCTCAGAGTGAGCTTAAAATCAAGGTCACTAAAATCTATATTGGAAACATGTAGAGCATAGACCAGGGGTCTCAAACTCGCGGCCCGCGGGCCAATTGCGGCCTGCATGACGATATTTTGCGGCCCCCTACTTAACAGCAAAGTTTAGGGTTAGTGCGGCCCGCGCATTTTTCTCATAGGCACGTCAGGATAAATGGGAGACGGAATATTGTTTTGTTGAGCACAGGGGCATTCCCACTTATATGCACCGAGAAATTTGCGGTGCACAAGGAGACGTCATTATTTAACGAGACATGCTGAGGAGTATGCAAAATACCAGGGAGATGAGCGAGAGGCCCGGGTCGCCAAACTTAAAACATGTCTACTGAGGCAACAAGAAACAAAGAGATTGATGCAGCAGTGGAAGCTAGCTACGTGGTGAGTGAGATGATTGCTGAAGCAGGAAAGCCATTCAAAGACGGCGAGTTCATCAACAAGTGCGTGTTGAGGACAGTTTTGAAGTTATGGAGGAGTTGCTCACAGTGATTCCAATGCATGACCAGACCACTGCTCGGGAGATATTTCGCCAGTTGTGTGATGCCCTTGTGGATGCCGGCTTACAATGGAAGATTTTTGCTGGAATAACAACCAACGGAGCGCCATCAATGACAGGGAGGAGAACCTTTTTTTGAAGAATACTTGATGCGGCCCAGCCTCACCCAGACTCTAACTCCAGTGGCCCCCAGATAAGTTGAGTTTGAGACCCCTGGCATAGACTGTATATAAAGACGAATGACGTGACAGCTGCCCAAACGTAAATCCAACTGGATCGCCCCCTGGTGGCTCACTGCAGTATATGTAATAAGCCCCGCCTCCTCCATGTTAGTGGATAGGACATGAGCCAAACTGAAAAATCTAAGTTTACGTGAAATAAAATGTTCCCAAAGATGGTTTCTGTCACTTTTTGTTTTTCTTCTCATGCTGGTGTTTGTTCAAGTGTTTGTTTTTCGGATGACTTTGGTTTTCATTTGTTATTTGATGCTA
>JAVQJD010008464.1:0-15903 GCA_036023655.1 Nannoperca australis | reverse complement strand
TTTAAAGTTAAGACTAGTTTAAAGTCATCTTCATTGAAAAGTACAGTGCTTTTCCTTCAAAAATAAGGACATTTCAATGTGACCCCAAACTTTTGAACGGTAGTGTATATATATATGGTAGTCATGGAAGATGCAACACAAGAAAGCTCACAGTGACCTTTTACCATAAGAGAGTTGAGATGATTAAAAGTGCTCAGATTCACAGGAATAAGCACATCCTCTAGTGGCATCCTCATCCTCTAGTGATACATTCTCATGTTAATAGATCAAATTGGGCTTAGTGAATTTACATATCAATGAATTAAATGTCCATCTATACAGTAATTTTTTTTCTGAAATGATTAGGGCAAGTGTTTTACAATTTGAGTATTTAAAACAGATAATTTGGAAATGAGAGACACCCAGCATCCAAAATATGATATATGATTTTAAGGGCAGATCTGAACCTTTTCGTTCTTTCTCTGGCACCCCCAGCCTTTGTTATATTGCCTATGCCATCAGCTGGCTTTGAGCCAGTGTAAATAAAGCTCAGACTCTACATTTATATTTATAAAACCAGTTGATTTTTATTTAGATTGTCACTGATTGTCATGCATATTTGTGACATAAAATCTCATTTAGACACTTCTTGCCCATGTAGGTATACATTACATATATATATATATATACATGTATAATTTAAAAGTATATGAACATTTGGTAATTTTTCATTCATTGATCTTGAAAACATAGACATGTTACTCCTTGGTTTACATTACTTTTAAGGGAAAATTTACATTTTACAGTAAAAGCATGAACAAATATTAACTGAGATTTAGTTGTTGTGTCTGTGTAATAGACAACCATTCAATATAGGAGTGATAAAACATACAAATACAAATCTCAATTTTTATCTTTTAGTATATTTGCAAATATAAGATATAAGACAACATTGTCCTTTGGTGCTGCAGTGTTTTTACCTGGCATTGTTTTTCAGGTTTTCAATGTGCTCTTGTGGGTACCCACATGCTGGTACTGATGCTCTGTGTTTTGTTCACAGGATAAACAGAACAAGTTGTTTTGATATCAATCACCATCATGGAACTCACTGCTCAGACAAATGGAAAGCAGAAGCGTGTGAAGGACTAAGTGTTCCCCCCTGGAAATACTACTATCCAGGACAGTCAATTCCTCGCCCATAACAAATGTTGGTTTTAGGTGAAAATGAATGTAAAACAGTAGACAGTAGAGCTCCTCCCAGTACTAATCACTTTTTCTGAGCTTTGTGTTTTATTAAATTGGCAAACACTCTGTGACTGACATTACATGTTATGATCAACCTTGTTTTTTAAATATACAAAATCATAATGCTAACACAGACAGCAGTTTCAAGGGATCCACTAATTTTCAGTTGAATTCCACTACTAACAACAGAACACGTTACTTCTTAAAATTAGATTTGATTATTTATGTTCTTGGTAGACTGTATTAGTTTTTAGTTTGCTGACAGCTTGACCTTACTGTGTGAGTTTATTTGAAATGTCTGCTTGCGAAGCAGATTCTGTCATGGTTGCAGACTTCAGCTACTTTCACTCAGATGCAGGAATAAGGGTTCTGTGGGAAGATGTTACCCTTCTGTTTACAGTAGAAACAAAGCCTTCCCTTTAAATATCAGCAGAGAACAGCATTGTCTCTGGTTTGGAGTTGTGGGATTACAGGAGCCTGTGGTTGGACTCATACTTACTAACAGCACTTGACTTACCACCACTTGGCAGACTTACTCATGTTAACACTTTGGGGATTAACCCCATGACACAAATTGACTAAAAACTATTCTGATCCAGAGTTGGTCCCTTATTTGTCTCATCCAACATCATTATGGCTGAATCTAGTTTCCCTTTACCACCAGAGGCTTACTGTCCACTGTGTGCGGACGCACTCAGAGACCCGGTCACCATCCCCTGTGGGGACACCTACTGCCTGGAGTGCATCAAGATCTACTGGGACCAGTTTGACCACACGGGTGTGTACGGCTGCCCACAGTGCCGTGCGACCTTCACACCACGGCCCGTGCTGAGACGCAATCTGCCCAACGTAAAAAAGGAGTCACGGCGCCAGCTTCCGGAGCTCACTCCTTTCCCCTACATGCACCAGGAATCCTTCTGCGACTTCTGCGTCGGCCGTCGCAACAAGGCCGTCAAGTCGTGCCTCATGTGCCTGGCCTACTACTGCGAAACTCACGTCAAGCCACATTACGAGTCGTCCACCTTTAAGAGACACAAGCTGGTGGATGAGACGGGCCACCTGGACAGGAAGATCTGCCCCCAGCATGAGAAAGGCCTGGAGCTGTTCTGTCGCTCTGACCAGATGTGCATCTGTGTGCTGTGTACTGTCAGAGAGCACCGCAGCCACAACATCACCTCTGCAGAAGAAGAGCGCATCGAAAAACAAGTGAGTCTGAATTGTGTGTGAGCGGGCCTGATATATTGGCCTTGTGTGCACTGAATAAGCTGCATGAAAGCCTTATAAAACACTTTAAAAAAAATCAATTTCATGATCTTGGAGGAGAGAAGACCTCTCCACCACTGAAGCTACATCAGAAATGATCCAAAATGCCACAGATTAAACATATGTCTCTTTCTCTTAAGTGACTGTTTATTTTTAAAAGCCTTTTTTCTTATTCTCATGTTCTTCCAATAGAAAGTCTTGGTGGTCACCCAGTCTGATGTCCAGCACATCCTTCAGGAAAGGAAGAAGGAGCTTCAGGAGCTCAAACATAATGTGGATGTTCTTAAAGTAAGATAAGACATTGCTTAATCAAACATAAGTCTTTTTGTCTGTATTTGGGAGGAAATATAGTTTCTCAATATGAGATATTTTACAAAAATAAATCTATAGGATTTAAAATGAGTGGCATTTGATTTCAAATATCAAATCTCACCCTGTTCCAAAACCTCACAAACTGCTTTTGCCTTTTAGAATTGTGCCCAGCGAGCGCAGGTAGAAAGTGAGAAGACATTCCACGAAATGCTGCAGGCGGTGGAGCGCTGGAAGGCTGAAATCAATCAGATGATAATGCCCAACATGCAGTCAGCGATGTCACAGGCCGAGGGCTACGTGGAGCGTCTGGAGCAGGAGATACTGGAGCTGCAGCGCAGAGATGTAGAGCTACGGCAGATCCTGGAAACAGAGGACAACATTCACTTTCTGCAGGTGCGGAAAGATCACACGGAGCTGCAAGGAATGATTAGCATTCATGTCTTAATACTTGAATCAGAAATCCTTTAATAGTCTCGCAGTGGAGAAATTTACAAGTCATGTATTGTAACATAAAACACTCACACATTCACAGCAGCAGGCACAGATGTTTACACATTAGACACTATAATATGTGAGTTGCATGTACTCTTGAAGTTATATTTTGCTATATTGGCTTTAACAAAAAAATACCACTACCATAAATACCATAAAATTACCACTCCATATAAAATTGCAAATGTGATGGTAGATCTGCATGACTTTTTAGGTGAAAATGTATTAACATGTCCAATCCACATGTAAACATTACCTGTTCCATGTGTAGTTTAAATAGCAGATAATGTTGAGTAAATCAAGGCAATACCAATGTAAATAATTTTGTGTTCTTTTGGTGGGACACTGCTACTTTTCAGTTTGTGTTTCTGACTTGTTGACTAGATCATGGAGCTCCTATTTCTCGTTGAATAGAATTTTCCGACCCTGTGTGTTCCTCCTGAGGCCATGGTGCCCAAAGTGCTCATCAACCCTCAGTTTTCCTTTGGGGAGATGAGCAAGACAGCCACAGAGATGAAGGAACACCTGGATGACATCTGTAAGAAGGAATTGAGCAAAATCTCCAAGACAGGTTTGTATCTAGTAGAAAATATTAGTAAAATATCTATATACTGTGAAAACCACAAAGTCTGCCAGTAACAAGCTAACATAATGCTGTATCATTTTCACAGTCAGTGAAACCCCCGTCTACATACTTCTGCCACGAAATGGAGATAAACAACTCAAAGGTAAGTGTCTGTCAACAGAAAGATGTACAACTTTACTTTTAAGCGCACATGAATATAGATTACATAGATTTTATTTATGGAATAAAAACAAGGAAGATGTAGATAGAAAGTGTTTCAATGATTTGATTTGATTTATGCAATTATGTAATTCACTTTAGATTTACTTAACAGTAAAATAAAATGGTTTACCAAAATAATATTGCAGTTTAACAGTGTCCGTGTTTTCATATCCAAACAGTTCCTTCCAGACTTGATTTTCAGGAGCCAAAAACCAGGACAGACTTCTTAAGATGTGAGTGTGTTTATGGTTCAGTCCATTCTGTCCCTGTCACTGTTGTCAGAAACAAAGTGACTGCTTTGACATATTTATTGCAATAACAACAAGCAATACAAATTTAAAAATAGTATTCTCAGATATGGGTGGAAAACAGACAGAGTGAGGGAAGGTGAATGGATGAATGAATGACAGTTTTTTATTTACATCCAAACATAAATAATTAAGAAAACGTGTACTGTGTATGGCTGTCTTTGCTCAGACTCCTGCAAGTTGTCCATCGATCCCAACACAGTCTATAAAGAGCTGGTCTTGTCCGACGGGAACCAGAGGGTCACACGGAAGAAAACAATCCAGTTTTACCCAGATCATCCAGAACGCTTTGATGGTTTCTCCCAGGCGTTATGCAAGGAGCCTCTGTCTGGTTTCAGATTTTACTGGGAGGCAGAGTGGAGCGGGGAGTTTTCCATCGGGGTGACCTACAAGAGCATCAGTCGCAAGGGGAAGAATTCGCACAGCCTGCTGGGCTACAACGACAAGTCTTGGAGTCTTCTCTGCTCAGACTCAGGTTACTCTGCCTGGCACAACAAAGTAGACCAAGACCTTCCTGATGGTCCCAGGGCCACACGAATTGGTGTGTACCTGGATTATGCAGGCAACACGGTGACCTTTTACTCAATATCAGAGACTATGGAGCTTATCCACAGATTCAAAACTCAGTTCAGTGAGCCTTTGTATGCAGGTTTTGGTGTGGGCTCATCTGTTACCCTCTGCCAGCTTAAGCCATTGTGAAGGGTATAGAACTCACGTTGTACTGTTTACAGTAATTGGTAAATACTGACTGTACAGTATAATGTAAAGTTATGGTCTGCAAAAATGAATTTTAAACTCCTCACACAAATGTACATGTTGTCAGGACACTCTGCATGGCCCTGTAATATCTGTTGATAATGTCCACAGAATGTAATGCCATTATTTTAGATACATGTGCAAACATGATTAAACATGATCCTTTTTACTATTGCATTTGTGTGTAATTTAATAGTTTAAAGTGTAAAGTGTTTAATGACTCATTTCTAAGTATGTTCAATTTAATTATTTTTCTTTTAAAACATTCATCCATCAGAAAATGTCAAAATCCAGCTGGCTTTGCGAAGGGACATCTGGGAGCTTCTCCTGACACTGTTGCTGTAACAGCCATCAGGTGTTGAGGCAAGCAGCTAGTAGGACATACTAGAGAACCTCAGGGTCACGTATTAGGTTTTTCATATTACATTTTAAATGCAAATTTTAACTTTGCTGTTATGACATTTGTAACTTATCTGGAATTTTCAGTGACTCAAAGGAGGAACCCTTGTCTATCTCTTCTCTTAACTCACATAATTTGCAAGAGAAATTATCCAAAAATATGATACCGCTTTACTTGCCACGTAACAGACACGAAGCACGGCCATGGACCTATATGCAAACTTACAGGTGTTGGAGGCAGTCATTCAGAAAAGTACTACAGAAATGTTGGCAACTTCTTTATTGTACATTATGTACAGTGTATAATAAATCTTCCCAGGTAACCTTTAAGTAATCATCAGTTGATCAAAAAATAGGGGTAGGTGGGGAAAATGTGATTTTGTGTCAGTGAGGTGAACTGACCTTTTGAATAAATATACAGTGACCTGTTGGTAGACAGACAGTAATCAAACATCCATCCATCCAAAAAGACACAGAGAAGAAGAGGAGCAATACAATGAAGAGAATGGCCTTTAAAATAACTTTGCTTTTCATGATCTCCATCAGCATTCATTTATTTTTGTACGTGGCTGCTATTCCTCTGCATTGTTGCTTGACATCTGGACTTTACCAATGCCTTAACCATTAACAGGAGCTTGGCTACAGGCCCTCCTTTACCTCCACAAGTAAAGGGAGCTCTAGTTTTCACTATCACTGTCAATATAACCATGTATATGTTTGCGTATTATAGTTTGATATAATGCATTGCAGTGTTTTCTGGTTCCTGGTGATTCTGGTCTGTCTTTACATTTACATTAGGAACCACAAATTTGCCAGAATATACCATAGAACTCTTGCTCTTTTTTTTGTTTGGATTAAAACTGCTGTAATGCCAGTCAATGCAAAACAGTGGAATCAATCATGTAAACAAAAGGTCTGCTTGTATTGTACTTTGATTCTTCTATACGCTCATGCTGGATTATTTTTTCAATAATGCAAATTTTCATTGGTTCTGAAAATATAAACACTACAATAAATCTTGTACATTTCTTAAATGAGAATCTATTTATTTTAAGTTTGGTAAATAATGTGATGGTGAAACTCTGGTCTCCTGCATATGAGACTGACATGCTACCTGTCCATCCGCCAACCTTCCTTTCCACCTTTCCACATATACAGCATACAACTTACTGCATTGGCACTTAATGTTGAGGTGTGAAATAATACAATATGGCTGTGATTTCTGGGGATACCGGGCTGAGGTTGCAAAGCTGTGCCTGGTAACTCAGTGGAAATGTCGATGCATAGTCCCACATATAATGTAAATAATTTGAGAAACAAGGATTTCTCCTTGTTTTTCCTAAAATGTAATTACTGAACCATAAAAGTGTTGTACTGTTTTCCAGTACAACACTTTCCCTTTGGGCTCATTGTTTTATCCAGGAAGAGTTACCATGTGAATTGTAGATACATGAAGCTGGAATTCAATAAAAAGCTGGTAAAATATGAAGTAGGTGAAACAGGTGTGTGAGTAACTCCCATTACTGATAACAACCACTGACTTAATAACTTTCAAAACGTGGTCACTCTTTTAGCAATAATGTTTTTATCTGTTGGCATTGAGCGATGGGCTGCGTGTATTTGAGCATAATTTGCATGTTTGGTTACCAGGGAACTGAGGACGCATGTAAAACATCTGATGTTATAATAACTGGGTAAGGCTAGTAGACGCCAAACGCAGAAACACACGGGAGATGCAGGTAATAACAGTTCTTTACTCAGACAAGTGCAAAATGAGCAAAATACAGTACCGTTTAGGGAAGAGGCAAAAACAAGTCCATAATAACACGCGGTAAGTAAATCCAACTCAGACAAGAAAAGTGTCACGAAAAACAGGCGAGTGGTCAAGAACAAAAAGTCCATAAATAGTTGTTTGAAGATGTACATTGGATAGTTAAGACAATTTGGCAACCCTTGTCTTAGGGTCTAGTTTAAATACCCTGCAGGGTTTCTAACTGGTGAATAAACATCGTGTAATAACAAACCACAGGTGAGACTAACGAACTGACGGGAGAACTGAATAAAGACCGGAAGTAACTTTAGCGTTAGTGCACAGACAACGTACTTAACAAACTAAAACAGGAAGTGACACAATCATTACAGAACTGACGGGAGAACTGACTAAAGACCGGAAGTAATGTTAGCGTTAGTGCACCGACAACGAATTTAACAAAATACAACAGGAAGTGACGCAATCATCATGGACGTGATTATTCAAAAATCTGCATTGCCCAAACAGGACAGAAAGAACTATGTTTCGTATTCATTCCTGTTCAGTTGTTTAATATATTACATTATTAGTCTAGAATTGCATTCAGTTCAGTTATATTCTCTGTTCACAGTTTACATTTCACACACTAATAATGGTAACTTATGGACTAATGGATACATTTGTATGAGCTCATTCATCTCCCATGGTTAACTCATGTCTGTCACCAGCTTCAGGTGTTTCCCATCACAGGTGGGAAATAAACAGGCACCATTTGTTGAACAGAAAGCATTTTATTAAATTTGTTATGACATTTGACAGGATGTTGGGACAATCATTCGTTAAATACCCCCAATTTCAAATGACATGGATAATACAAAAGAAGCTTTGTTGTAGTATTCCTCTGCTTTATCTCAGGCCATTTTGAATTGTTCATCTTGGTTTTTCTCATTCTGCCGGTAGGTTTGTATTTTAGACTGCATTTTCTCTTTGCAGCCAGTGTACATGTCATCAACAGAGTCTTTAGCACTACTAGTAAGCATTGAGGAAGTCTAACATTTGGTGTAAAATGAAACAGCACTTTAGTGTCATATAATAAGGAAGAGACATTTTGACTAAAGTATCTGCGTCAGACATATTTGTTTGATGTTTGCAAGTGTGGCAAGTTTTGCATATTAATGTTCTGTCTTTGCCTTGTACAAACACAAAAACAAAAAAGTTTGAACTTCATGAGTCAGGACAAAGTGAGATGTGTGATAACTTGAATTTGATCCTGTAGAATTATGGATTCACAAAAGTAAGATTGTCAACTTCCGACTTTGCTGACACACATATGGATGCTATATAGAGAGTTATATCAAGTCTGGTTAAATACAAAGACAGATTTATTTTTCAAAGTTACTCTTTCTACTTTCTAGTCTTTAAACACAATTTTTATATTTTCCTGTGTTAATCATTTGATTTTCAGTGAATGTTTGACTTTTTCCACTAACACTGATTAATAATGCAAATGGAGGAGATCAGCAGGTTACTACGAACTCGTAAACATTTTCATTTGCGTCAAGTGATATATTCTGTCACCTTCCTTCCCAATTAACTTAAAGCAGGTTTATTACCTTCCACACTTTCTTTGATCAGGTTTGGAAACTGATCAGAGTACAGGCTTCCTGTATTCACAGTTTACATTTCACACACTAATAATGGCGACTGGTGCGATACATTATTTGTATGAGCTCATTCCTCTCTCATGGTTAACTCATGTTAACCCATCACATGTGGGAGATAAACACGCACAATTTGTTAAACAAAAAGGTATTTTATTACATTTTTATGACATTTGACAGGATGTTGGGAAAATCATTTGTTTAATACCCCCAATTTAAGATGACATGGATAATACAAAAAGAACACAGCTGCATTATAATAGTTACAGATATTTGACTAACTTTTCCCAGTTTCTTCATTTGACTATTTGGCTTTAAAAGTTTGACATTCACATATTAAAAACTGGCATTTCCCATTTGTGTATTAAGACACTACAAATCCATATCAAAATGCATTTTGAAAATAATATCACAAGTCACTATCACATTAATCACTTATCTGGTGCAGTCCAACGTTATTTTGCATGTCTTGTTTACATCAAACTTCACATACATCAGTATGTGAAGTGTGTGAGTCTGCTTCTTTCAGAAAAGAGTGCAATTTGTATTAGACAGAGTTTCTCTTATGCTATTTAGTTTATAGACCACCTCACATGAAAGACTCTTCTTAGGTCTCTCAATCTCTGTGACTTTATACACCTCATAAGGAGGAATAGGGGCTTCTCTCTCCGACTCCCCAAGCTTAGAGTATAGCGAGATGTCTGCTCCAGAGCATGTGGTAATCTCAAAGCATGACTTGTCTCCAAATCTTTCAGCGTTGGGGTACCAACCCATTGAGGTGGAGGTGAAAGAGCCTAAGCGAATCAATTTGTTGAGAACATCTTTGCTAAAGTAGCGGTTGACTCTACGGTAACCAACGAGACATCTTTCTGATTCAGGTTTGCGAGCATTGAGAGTTTGAAGGGTGTCAGTCAGGAAAAAGTGAAGTGTGTGATACCTAAATGTGGTCTTATAGTTAGATTTCTGGGTTCGAACTGCATTATTGAAATCAAGATAGATTTTTGGTTTGTCGAGGGTATACGCATAAATTGACATGATCTGTTCTTTCCCCAGGGAGGTAGGAGGTCGCTTTCCCTTTTTCGGCTTCCATTTTTTTGTTGTAGAAATTTTCTGCTTCGCCCCAGGCCAGGGTGAAATTTTTGTCTTTGTTTCTCTCATTTGCCAGGTACTCCTTCACTTTGTACTCCATCTTGTCCTTGCAGCCAGTGTACATGTCATCGACAGCATTTGGAGCCAAATCCAGCGGCACTTGACCTTTTAACACAGGTTCTGTCGAGTTCTGAAAGAAATTAAAACAATAAGCAAAACAAGTCTAATGAGTTTACCTACAGTCACATTTCAGCAAGCTGCCGCACAACTTAAACACTACCTTTGCAATTCCTACAGGGGCTCCATGTCATTAGCACTGCTGCCCAAACTGCCATAATTTCCATCTTCCACCAGCAAAGAAACCTGCACACAAAATACCTCTTTCAGTAAATCTGCTGCCTGTAGGAGTGGCCTCCTTAATATTTGTTTTGAATCTAGATCAAACAGTGAAGAAATTAAGACCTTTATTCACTTACCACAGTTCAGTTCTCATGGCGTAGGGCTACTTTGGTGACTTGTTGCTCAGGTGTTAAACTGCTCAAACTGCATGTCTTTCACCAGCTGCTAGCCATTCCAATCAGGGTTGGGCACTTCACAGTCAAGTCCTTCTTCTATGATTGTAATTAATTATATGGGTCTGTGCATCTGGGTGCAGTTGTACCTACAAGTAATTCTCAAATTACCATTAGGAACAGGTGCTTTTAGGAATTGATATTACTCTATCACATTGCATACCGTGGAGTATGTAGCTATTTGTCCAGGCAATTCTTTAGAAACTGTTAAAGAATCCAATTAATTCACAGTTTTTACTACTTTATTTACTACTTTACTTCTCCAGTACTGATAGAAAAAGTGCCAATAAAACACAGTGTTAGTGTGTGAATAGCCAATTTGTGTCAATTTGAAGAAAGGTTTAAAAAGAAATATATTTTTGTTGGTACCTTTAAGTAACCACAAAATATGAGTTGTTTTCAGGTAAAAAATGTTATGTCAATAATCAACAAAATAACTATTTGTGCATTGCTTGTGTCTCTTTATTGTGGGTCCTCTGCTAACAATGGTAACATTTTTATTTCCTCATAACATCCCAAAAATATAATTTATAAATTCTCTCAATGACATTTACAACAAAATGAACACACCGTCGCCCCTGTCTGATCATTGGCTAACTCCAAACATCACCAGAATAATCATCAGCACCAGTAGCGCACCCACAACTGCAGCCACAAAAAGCTTTTGCCTGCGTTTTACAAGGACTAAAGAAATGATCATCAACAGCATAATCCATACTAACATCATCCCAACACTGCTTGCTTGCCACTGTGTTAACACAGCTTCAGCTTCATAATATGTTTTTATCTGCATTTGATTCAATTTACAATTTAAATCTCTCCTTGGTATTTGGGTGCTCTGTAGCTTGTAGACCACACTGCACCACGGGTCATTTGTCAGCACATCAGTGACTTTGAAGACCTCATAGGGAGGAATCAGCACCTGTCCCATTTGGTTTGTAGCAGAGTAATATGTTATATCAGCACCAAAGCATGAGTGGATCTCAAAACAAGACACATTGCCATTAAAATCAAATGACTGCTTGCTTGAAGCTACCCAGGTGAAAGCACCAAAACGCATGTTTGTGTTGATGACATTGTGGTTAAACTGTTTCCATGTCCTGTGATAGGTGGTTCTGCACAATGTCTGATTGTGACGCAGAACTTGAATGGCATCAGTCAGGTAGAAGTAGAAATAGTGGAACACAAACTTGTGTGTGCTGTACATATGTTTCCCTGTTTTCACTGCCTTGTTGAAATCTTGTTGGATTTTTTTCACTTTTGTGTACATGTACATAACTATAGAATGTTCTTCCATCAGGGTCTTGTGCACAGGTTTCTTTGCACGTTTTTCAGCTAAAGCCCAGGCAAAACTGAAGTTTCTGTTGTAGTGCCACTCAAACACACCAAACAGGTCGATTATAGAAGCGACTTCAGATCGGCATCCATCATACATGTCATCAATGGAATCTGTCGCCATGTCCAGAGGTAATGTTTTCTGCAGCGACAGATAAGAAACAGCTACAGTGAACATCCATTAAGACTTTGCTCTTTCTGACAGAAATAACAGGTAAACTGTACATGTTTTGGTGCATGGAAGAGAAATAACTGTTATTCCACCTCAGCAGGATTCTGAGGCCACCAGAGTAGTAGAAATGGGTTGTGATACAACAGGAGTGCAACCACCAGCAGCACACAAAGGGTTGCCCAATTTTTTATTGACTTCAGCTCACACACTGGTCCTTTGCCAAACTTCATATCTGAATGAAAACAAAAATACTTCTAATTACTAAAAGTGACTCTTAAAATTCTTTGAACATCATCCAATATGCATATAACATTGCACTACCAGCTAAGACGCTAAAATGTAAGAAATAAACAATAAACCATAGTCAGGAGTCCCACAATATTTTTTTGTAGTCTGATTTCTCAATTAACATCCTTATATTCTCACAATGACGAATGAAATCTGATGTTTTTGGCTTACCTTTCCCCTGCCTAGTGCTTTCAGCAGCAGCATGCTAATCCTCTAAGCAAAAAGGTCTGAGACATATGGAGAGTGCGGATGCAATGTTGAAGTTCCAGCTCACAGGATTTACAGGTACAACCCCACGGCACAGGAATTCAATACCTTTGCCCAAAGACAACAGCTCTTATCCTGCATTGGATGTTTAAACAGTATTTAGTGTTTGATAAGAAACCTCTTAACAAAATGTTTTACAGCTATATTTACTGCTATGTGTATGTATGTATTGTTCAAGTGTAAATGAAACTTTCTTCACACTGGCTCTTTCATTACCCTGTTTGCATCATCAGAGAGCGGTTTGTCGTGTCATGACACTAGTAAATCCGGTTTGGTAGCTTGCTCAGGCAAAAACAAACAAAGTAAGTCATCCGGTTGCAAAACACAAAAGGCACAGCCTAACATTGACAACATTTTTCACTGTGGAAAAAGGTTAATGACAGCTCAACTTTTCAGATACAAGACACAACTTCACCACAGTGCTGCTCACGATGTGGTAAGTTACAAAAAATATGTAACATTCTCAAAACTGCATTTTGTTTTTTTTATGTATTGTGCTTTCTTACCAATGCGCATCTGTACACATCAGTTGTATCTTTATTTGTATTTAGATCAACTGGATTTACAGCATAACTTGCTATGCTGTGATGAATTCTACATGGAGAGTCACAATCCCTTTAAGTAAATTAAACTGTAAGGATTACATGATAGTATATTTTGATTAAAGGCTGTATGCTACAGTGCAGTGCTCAGCTCTGGTCAGTTATGCAGAGGCATGTATGTGACTCTTCTAGTGATGAAATGTACTGCAACAAAAAGTCAGGCCAATTCTAAATAAATAGACAAATTAAATAAATGTATTTACTTATTTATACCTAACCTCACATTACGGATATACTGTATATTATTGCCCTTATCCAGTCATTATAGGGGATTCCCCCTTGATTCCAGGAAATCTGAAAAACATTTCACATGGAACCTTATCCACCCCATGATCTCAGTTCCTCGGGATTAAATGATAGTTTCCTCTGTTCCAGATGCATTATGCCTTCCTGGGTGAGGCAAGCATGTCAGAGAAAAACCTTGTCTGCATGTGCCATTACTTCTCTTTTTCTTCTGGTGGGACTGCTGATGTTTGTTGTCATATACCTGACACATAGCAGGCAAGATATTGCTGGAGAGGTATTTAACACTTATTATTTAACACAATATAATTATAATATTATAATATAATGTAATACAGTTAATTTAGTGTATGTTTCCATCTACTGGATACAGTACAACATGTTTCTCCTCATTTCAGCTTTCTATTCAGGATCCAATCAACGACGAGAATGATGACATATATGATGACTGCAGATCCAGAGCTAGAGTCATGACTGATAAAGCCATAATGCAGAAATGGGATACCAGTACAAACTTCAGTCAAGCCTGGAGCAATGCAGAGCAAAAAGCCAGAGAGCCTGCACACAACTACATGGAGAAACATCATTCGACTGCCTTATACATGTACACAAATATTTTGAAGCAACCTGTCAAGCAAGACACTGAGACTGCAGACAGACCAGGAAAACAACAAAGGGAGACGTTTGAGTCTCGCTCCCTTTATTTTTCTCTAAGTGAAGCCATTCAGATTCTGAAGCACAGTCAGGTGACATGTCTTAGTACAAATTACAGAACAGACACACTTTTAAATCTGAACATCTCTAACAAAATGATTCGGTTCAGCAACTACATATTAGGTTGTAACGAGTGGAACTTCACAAAGAACGCTTCATGTTTTGAAGTATACACATGTTTTGGTGCTGACGTAACACATTACTCAGCCTTGAAACAAAACAGCCAGGTGCTGATTCCTCCCTATGAGGTTTTCAAAGTGACTGACATGGAGACAGATACACAGAGGTGTAAAGTTGTCTACAGACTGAAGAGCAACCAAAACTGCGTTTATGATAGAGAGAGCAATATGTTGCATTCAATATCCGCATTGCCAGTGGATGGACTTTGGCTAATTTTTACCATCACTTGTATGATTATTATATCTCTTTTGCTACCCTTTGTCATTGTGAAGGTGTTAGAAAACCACAAGGAAACTGTTGTTTACAGTGCTTCATCTTTCCATAACAGTACCTATCCTGCTAGAATTGTCATTTAAAGGGCACATTTTAAATAATGTCACAATGTCTGCCTCTCTTACCCTCTCTGCAGCCACGTCTCCACTCTCCAAGGCCCATTAAATGTTGTTCTTTTCCTGTCCACCAGATGTGTTTGAGCTTCTGTTTAATGAATGTTAACCAGCACCCACCTGTCTGCCTGCATTTTGTCGGTCTACCTGTTATCTGTCTACCTGCCTGCAAGCTCCTTTATGATTAAATCATCCTGCTGCTTCCTTTGTCTGGACTTGGGTCTTTCTCCTGTTGCCAGTAAAACTATAACAAATAAAGATGACCTTTACAATTGGCAGCAATCACATTGTGGCCTGGAGTAGGGTGCCATTTCTCTGTTTTCAAACTAATAAAACGATTTCATGATTTAATATTTATAAATGCTGTTGGTCATTATCTTATTACTGTAGTCCACATTTCAGACTTACTTGCCTTGTTGTAATAAATGCTCTGTTACTCAATTGCTGAAAGTTCAAGCCTGTTGCAACTCACCTAGTAGCAATGCTGGGTGTGGTCTGGTGATACAAAACAGCTATACTGGAAGGCACTGAGGATTTAAGTACACAAAGATAGTACCCTGTACCTGTGTGCTGTTGGTAACAACACATTCACCATAGAGACGATGTGAAACATCTCGTCTTTTCCTCACAACTCAGGACTCACAAAGCAGTGTTATACTGCACTATACTGAACCTGCAATCTTACTGGATATTAACAATCTTATTAAGTTTGTTCTTGTTAACTACAGACAGTGGGAAATACCAAGCAAATAAAAAAAGAAGTTAGTCCTACATTGGTTTGGATAAAGAGTACATAGAACTGAAGAGACAGCGCTCCCTTGTGGGCCCCTAGTGGTGGTGATAATAGGGGAGAACACTGAAGTGTTTATTCTAACACACTGTGATCTATCAGTCAAAAAGGACTTCTGATGATTCTAGTATTCACCTCTAGCTGTTACAACTTTTCCTTTCCATCAACTTACATTTGAAACAAATTACTGTAAATAAAACTAAGCTCTTCCCCTTACTCCTTCAGTACCCTACCAGTTTATCCATCAATATATATATATATATATATATATATATATATATATATATATAAAAATAATATATAAAATATAGAT
>JAVQJD010008462.1:0-13223 GCA_036023655.1 Nannoperca australis | reverse complement strand
CTCTCTCTCTCTCTCTCTCTCTCTCTCTCTCTCTCTCTCTCTCTCTCTCTCTCTCTCTCGCAACATTTACTGTCTCTATATCAAATAAATGATGAAAAGGGGTCAGCAAAGGAAACCTACAGTGTAATAGGGAAGTTGCTAACAGATTTGTAGAATAAATGTCATGGGAAGTATTGTTTTAAAGACATCAAGATAAGTTTTCACACTCAAATATAAAAAGATGACAAAGTATCCCACATTTAATGAATATTTGTCTATTTGTGTATTTTGAACAGTGAATTACAAAAATGAATTTCATCTTTGATGTAGTTCATGGACTACTTTTGACAAAAGCTCCCACACAAAACAGACACTTGTGTTAATCCCACCCCTCACCCTTGCCCTCTAGCTGTCTCCTGCAATGACCCAGCTGCACCAGCTAATGCAGTACTATCTGAAACTATAGTTGGACACTATCCCACACACACTAACACCCTCTCTCTTTTTCTCTCTCTCTCATTCAATCTCTCACTGTCTCTGCAGCTATTTCCTGTGGTGACCCTGGTGTACCCCCTAATGCAGTAGTATCTGGAACCCACAGTTGGACGTACAGTTCAGTGTTGCAGTATTCCTGTCTGCTTGGAGGGATGCTGGTGGGTAGTGCTACTCGCCACTGTCAGGAGGATGGCACGTGGAGCGGAGCGCCACCATACTGCACTGGTAAGGGCACACTGGTCAATTTTCAGCTGGTAGAATAGCAGAGCGTAGTATTTAGTTAATGACAGAGGTAGACTGTCAATTAGGCCACTACATATTTTTTTGATATATTCTTTACAACAGTATCACAATTTGCAACATTGCACTGAGGTCTAAAGCCAGCCACATGAGAAGTATGTTACAAGACTAGAGTTTGTGGATTTCACAATTCCAGATGTAAATAACACAAAAAACAGAAGAACGATTATCATTTAAAGTCAGTTAACCAATCTACAAAGTGACAATCTGTAGCAAGCTCTTTATGTCTTATATTATAATTACCTACCTTCTTGCTATGTTGTATGCAATAAGCCACCATATGACAATCATGTTTCTCCAAGTGATCTTGAATAGAATGTGTCGTTGTAATTATCAAAGCAATTGATTAATTTACAAATACAGAGAAATTGACATAATGTGTTACTAGTATAAACAGAGTGCCTGCTGCACTGGTTGTAACCTGGCTTGAGTTGCATGCAAGAAAGGAGGTGGAAGAGTCCTGGCTTAAATTCTGGTTGTAAGTGCTGCACTACAGTAGGCTTACGCAGATCCCACAACACTACAACTGATCATTTCCAAACTCAGCATCAACTGTCTCAACAGCTGAAATGCAATAAGCTTACTCTGCTGGCCTCAAAACAGAGCGCTCAGCAGGGCAGAATCCATCCTGCAGCTGAAGACCTCATTGAGATGCAAGACGTTGCATTTGGAGCTGTACCCTGTTAAACTCACAAATCCCTACCGATGGAATTTAAGCTGCTAAAAGTGTGACACGCTCAGTGCTTTTAATGCTAGAACAATTTGGTTTAGCCTAAATACAAAGTACAGTTCTACAAAGTTTGCGTGTCTGGGTATGTGTGTGTGCATGTCACTCTATATGAAAGACACAGTAGGCAAAATGTTTGTGCTTTTTCTGCAGAAGAGTTTATCAGATGACTAACACAACAAATGCTTTTTTAGTTGATGTTGTTGGCCTGTAGCATTTTTAGCACTGTGGCCCCAGTGAGAGACAACATCCTAACCCTGTGTTTTACCATTTAGTTACATAAAATCACTAAAACCTGTCAGTTGAATTCAAATGTTGTCTCACATTAACTACATCCAGTTTATATAAATTTCCTGTGCATGTTGTTACGTGTGTTTCTATGTTTGTGTTTCATCAGTTTAGGACTGTGTGGGGTCCTTGCCTGCTTCAGTGGCATTCATGTGTCTGGCTGTTGGTGTGTCTTTGGATCATTAAGTTTATGTTTCTCTTCCCGCTATAGGTGTAAGTCCAGGAGTCTGTGGTGACCCAGGGATGCCACCCCACGGTGCTCGTCTGGGGGGGGAAGAATTTAAAACCAAGAGCATGCTGCGTTTCAGCTGCGAGGCAGGATATAGTCTGATTGGCTCAGCCGAGAGGACCTGCCTTCACAACGGCACCTGGAGCGGCACGCAGCCTGTCTGTCAAGGTGCGGAGGAATAGCAATGACTTTACGTCAATCATGTCCCAACCCAGATTCTAAAAAACATTGCTGTAAAATGAAGCCGTGAAGATTTTGTATGAACCGACAGTATATTTGTGGCATATGGACTTAATTATTCAGCATTTTATGAGAAAATAAATCAGCTCAGCCTCCAAAGTTGAACAGCTTAATCTCTTCTTCGGAGAATACGGTAGCATCAGACTACTTGGCCTGCTAGTGACAGTAAGCAACTAATCCATTACCAAACATTGCTCAAAGCACATTACATACATTGTACACTATACATTGTACGTTATATATTTTGTCTAAATAAAGCCTACACATTACTTTGACGTGCATTCATAAAATTAAGTTGACTTCTCATAAAGTTAGTTTAAATGTGTATGTGTTGTAGTGTAGTGTAGTATGTGTACAAATTTAAATCAAGCTACACAAAACACAAAAATCAAACATGATGTATGGAAGTAGCAGTTTGTAGAAGAAATATAGAGATTCAAGTTTATGTTTGTGTGTGTGTGTGTGCATGTTTATATCTGTGTGGCACAGATAAAAAAGATTGAAGTGTGTCACTCTGAACTGACTGAGATGGATCTTCCACAGCGCTGAGGCAATAAAGTGTGTCCTATACAACAGCAGTTTTCAAAGACACTCTTTAAACCCATGGAGGTTTAGGGGAAATTAAAGTGGGTCCCCATAGTGCTTTAGAGACAGTGGAATCTAAAGCTGCTGCCTCTTTTGCTTTCCCTATTCACAACTATGTTAGGTAAGCTGAATAAAACACTGCTGAAATTAACTACATTGTACACTGACAGAGATTTTAGATTCAGTTAGATAGATGGGCTGCACCAGCAGTAATTTGAGTAGATAGGGGGAGGAAGAGTGAGTCATACAATTTCAGTTTGCTTTTCTATATTGTTGTGTTACTGTGACCCAAAACACCACCAGTGCACTAAATATAGAATACTGAAAAGCCCCTGAAAGACCACACTGACTTAAATGAGAAAAATTAGAAGTAGATCTATTCACATAAATAAATACTATTTATATGGCTGCTAAATGGCAATGTTTCATACCAGCATGTCGTATAATTTGTTCAGTAATTTGCTGATTTAAATACAAAATTTATGCCAATCTACTTCATAGAAACTGTTTACTCCGAATGTTAATAGAAACCCATAATGTAATTTTCCATCATGCCAACAATCAATATTTTTAGATTGTATCTATATTTGGAAAAGCAACTCTTTAACAGAAGCAGGGGGTTGCTTCTCAAAACTAGAACTGCAAGACACAGGACACAAAGCTATAATGATATTAAGCAGTTGTCAAGCTTTTTGGATAGTGTGATAATTAAGTACTGAATTATACTTGGTTAACTAACTTCCAAATCTAGCCCTTTATTCTCATAGACACCCCCCCCACACACACACACACACACACACACACACACACACACCTTAGATGTTTGTGTGTGTGCACCAGTGACTGTGTATGTGTTACACTAATTATTTATGTCTGTCTACAGTTGTTTTTCATTAAGCTAATAGTGGTTAAAAGCTGATTCAGAAAGGATGAGACATCTATCACTGAGACACAAACACAAAGAAATCCATACTCACATCCATACAGAAACACACACATACACAAAGTATTGCGCACAGCACCAATACTGATAACACTCACAGCCACAAGCAGTAAGCTGCCGTAAACAGACACACACACACACACACACACACACACACACAGAGTTTTGCATCCATCTACACACTCTGTCACACACACAAAGTCTTGGACAGAGCTTTTAAGGTCTGTAACTAATGAATCCCATCAATAGGTGTTTGACTGTTAAAGGCTGTCAGCTGTCATGATCTTATTAGTGAAATGTGCTGCGGTTGTTTGCAAATTTTTTCTGTTCTGTTAATGTGCAGCGCCAGCAAACTACAGTTCGATGGACTAGTATAGACCAGAGGCGTGGTTCTTTCTCATCTGCATTCGTGTGTCCTCCCAGACTGTTTTGTCTTACAGTCTTAAGGATGGATAAAAATCATAGCCTTTGACTTACCAAAAAAAACATGTTAATGATTTTTGAGAATAAAAGGAAAGCCCTAAGATCCACTGTACGAACAACACCTTGTATAAGCTTTAGTGTAGAGCCTGTCTCTGAAGATGATCATCAGTGTGTCTTAATGTATGCTGCACCTCAAAATATAAATATGTTCTCTGTGCTCTCATCACTGAGACTTTGTTCTCCCCAAGATAACTTGGGAAGGACATTGTTCATAAGTATTGACTGATAATTAGCTTCGCAACCCTGCTTGCATGACCAATGCGTCTTTGAACTGATATTTATTTCCTCCACAACTGTTGGACGTCTTACCATGATGATCTTATTCAAAATCCTGCCGCGTACATATTTACTGACAAAATGTCTTGGTTTTTAACAAGAGGTAGAACTAGGATCTGTCCTTGGATAAGTTTAATGCTGTAGATGTATTACCAGCTTTCTGCCAGCCTCTAGCACACAACTGGAATACTGTACATCTGCCATTCAGTGCTGGGAATCAGTCCAACAACCTATAGTTATTAATCAGCCTCACTACCTCAAAGACATATTTATAGTTATTTCTAGCTGACTCCAGTGATAATCTCATTATTGCACCCTACAGCTGATCAGCCTTGATTGACAGCAAGACAGTATTGCTCGCGCTGATTTTATCACTGTGATTAATCACCGCTGTTTTATATTTCCTCAATTCTCAGCTGTATCTTGTGGTAACCCTGGCACCCCAGCACACGGCAGAATTGTCTTCAGTGATGGCCTCACCTTTGGCAGTTCGGTGGCTTATTCATGTTGGGATGGCTTCAAAACTTCAGGCCTGACTACCAGACACTGCACAACAAACGGGACATGGACAGGACAACCCCCAGACTGCACTGGTAGGATAGGTTTAATATCAGCAAAGATAGCTTCATATATTGTAGCAATACAAGTACTACTGCAAATAGTAGCAGTGTTGATGTGTGCATAGTGCATAGTGCATTTTAGTAAAGAGGCGTATAAATTAAGCATGAACTGGGCAACCTGCTGCTGTGCAGGTACATAACTGTACAAGGGTAAGTTTGAGCCCATCAAAGGTTTGGGAAGAAGGAAATAAAGAAGGTGGGAGGTAGATGAAATGAAGTAGGGATGTGCTTCAGCAAAGTTAAGGAAAGCAGTCTGTGAAAAAGTTGAGTAGGAGGACGAGGTGAAGGGGAAGGCAGAGAGAAGCAAAAACAACATTTTTTCAGACTGTTTTAGAAAACACTGCAAGTTATAGTAAATAGATTGGACAAGGTCAGACTGATCTGCACCATCTAACAGATATACACTCTACATACTGTGTTCATGTCTATTCATCCTTTAAATTTTCTCTCACCTCCTTTAGTGATCAGTTGTGGAGACCCTGGGCCAGTAGCCAATGGGATCTATCTAGGAAGTGAGTTTACCTTTAACCACACGGTGACCTACCGCTGTAACCCTGGACACCTGATGGAGCCATCTGGGTCCGGACGCAACATTCTGCACTGCACTAAAGATGGAACCTGGAACCAAACCAAACCCAGCTGTAAAGGTAAGAAGAACTTTGTTTTATGTATAAGAGACTGTACCCGAACAGCAAGTGTATATGTATCAAAATTCGATTCGAGCCTGAAATTGAACACCATACTTAACAATGAAGAATAACAAGCATAGTTATTGTTATAGAGTTGTGCAATTCCAGCAAAAAACGCCCTCACAAAAACATATTACAATTTAAATAACAACAATAGTATTTCAATGCAAACAGGCATAATAAAATAATACATTATGACTTTAACAGTACGTTAGAAAAAGGCCAACGGAAGATTAACATTGCTCCTTAGTGGTAAATTAGGGTTTATTTCCTGAAACGCATATTTTTTTTCACAAGCACAAAGGGGGAAATAAAAAAGAATGCATCACAGTTTTACAACAACTCATATTTAAAATTTAGACTGTGATACTCAACAACAGTAAAAGGGAATGTTTCCTGAGATCCTCCCTGCCGCTTCTTCCCACAAACAGAAAATCTCCTGCTGGCTCATGCAGTTGCAGAGGCTTTGAAACTGAGATGAAAAAAAAACAAAAAAACAGAGAAAGCTGGCAGAGAGGCTACTGAGAGGGAACAATAAAGAGATGCCGAGAGAGGGAACACAGAGAAGTAAAAGATACTGTAGGTGATAGAGAATGGGAAAGAGAGGTAGAGATACAGGTAGGTTGCAAGTCCTCTTCTTCTTTCTGTTTCTATTCTTTTTGTTCCTCCTCCGTCTCATCTTCTTTGCCCTGCTTTGCTCTTCACGTCTCTCCTACTCTTTGGGTTCTACTTCTGCTGTTCACACGTTTTTTTTTCAGCTCCCCTGTTTTCATCCCATCTGTTTTCTCCCACTTCAAACAAACCACAACTCTTCATTTGATCCTGTTTTAGAACAACATCTTCTTCACATAGACTCACACGTGCACACGGAAACATATTGAATGACGGAGTTGTAAACTGTAAAAGTGTAGATTGACAGGCAAAATGAATCAAGTGTGGAAGAATGAGAGACTGAGTGAGGCAAAGAGGAGGAGGCAGAGGGGAAGGATGGAAAGAGAGAGAGAGAGAGAGAGAGAGAGAATGAAGGAGTAAAGGGTGGAGAGAGGGGAAGGAAGAATCGAAGAGGTGAAGAGGTGTAGTGGTGGAGAACATTAGATAACAGAGAAAGGAGACACAAAAAGACACAAATACAGCGTAATGCAGAGATTAAGAAAGAAAGAAAATGGGAGGTGGAAAAAGAGAGAGTCAAGTGGGTGAATGAAAAAGGAAAAAGAGAGAATTTGATGAGCCGTCAGTGGGGCTACAAGGAGAAAGAGACAGAGAACCAAGTGAGAGAGAGAGGAAGCGAGTGATGTGAGAAACAAAGAAAGACAAATCAATACCTGCCCCCAAACCTGTAAACACACTGTGAGAAAAGGGATTAAGCCCATAAAATGTGTTGGCTGGGTTTCTTTTTTTTTTTTGCACCAAGAGAGATATGCCTAAAAGACGAAGGGAGGGAGAGAGGGAGGGAGAGGCAGTAATGGTGCTAGACCAAGAGAGCAATGGAAGAGGATAAAAGAGGACTGGATCTGAGACAGAAGGACAAGGAAGAAAGGTGCAGGGAGAAAGAGAAGAAGGGCTGGAGGGAGAGAATAGAGAAAAAAAGTATGAAGACAGACAGACATGCTGCATGGAACCAAAATTTTAAAAAGAACAGTGTGGGGAGATGTGAGAGGAAAGAACAAGGGTGGAGAAAGGAAAAGGAGTCAATGATTGCAGTGACAAAGAGAAGGGCAGAGGTGCGTAAGCAAGCAGGCATGAGTGTTACTCATCCAGACTTATGTGAAAGCCAACCCAGTCTATTCACAAGAAGGGAGAGACACAAAGAGAAATTAAAGAGTTTGGAAACCTTCAATTACAGTGACAAGTGCTCTTCAGAGACCTGCAAACATATTGTGCTGGAATATTAACTGCTTAAGTCAATAAGAGTGTTTATTTTATTTTTAGACAGCTGGAGTTTGATCCCTAACAACAAAGTAATTCCTTTGAAAAACTCTAGTTCAATTATTTATCTGAATCCCCATTAGCTGTTGGCTAGTCATCAGCTATTGTTCCTGGAGTCACACCACAGAAAATGATGAACAGCATGCTGTTTGCAGCAAACTGGATTTGGAATTGTCTTGTGTGCAGGTGTGTATATTTTTTAATGGGACTAAGAACAAGCACAACACGTTGCAGAGTGGAGCAAAACAGCACAGGAAAATGAAATACGAGTCTGGGAGGATGACTTTGGGGAGATGCAGGGCTTCTTCAGGACACTGGTGACATACAAAGCCAGAATTAGTCAGCTGATTAGTTTTCTGCGTGCACCAGCGGTTGCCTAGAAACCACAATGTTACATACAAAAGATATTTTTTGTAGTACAAAACAATTTTTTGTTAATTGTATTTTGATTCTGCTTCCAAAGGACTGCTCATAATACAGCTGAGCAACAGAAAAGAGACTGAGCAAAAAAAAAAAAAGAAAAGAAGAATACAAACAAAATGAAGGGGCAGGGGACAAACAAAATACGGAAAAAGGAATAGTCAAGCATAGAGAGAAAGAATATGTCCATATAGTGTCTGTTTTTAATATTATTGTTGAAGCAAAACTTCACAAAACACTTATATTAATGCATTTTATCCGTAAATTCTTGATCTTTATGGGTTTTTTTTCTGTTCCTTTCAGTATGTGCTTATTGCAGCATCTTATGTATGTGTTGTTTGTGCATGCATGTCTGTTTGTGTATCTGTGTCTGTCTGCCTCCCTCTCCGTGTATGCTTGTGTGCACTGTATATCATCATAGCAGAGTGAATGGAGCGTGAAACCATCTGTCTCCTGGTTAGATGAGAATTACACTGACTTTATTAGATGTTTGAAACCATGCAGATGGTTATCTTTATCTAGGGAGTTAGGCACACACACGCTCATGCATGCACACACACAGATGTTTATCTGGGTGTTATGAAGTTATAAGACATCTGTGCTAATACACCAAGTTGCATGTATGAACACAGTGCAATCGTATGTGTGCATGTGGGTTTCTTAAAGTTTTAAGAAGCTGGTAAAACATCATCGGGCATAAACATGTTTTCATATGATCACTAATTCCATTTTCTGTATATAACAGATGCCTTTATAACATAGAGGAATCTATTTGATCCGCTGGACCTTTTGATATCAACATTGATTATGTACATTAGCAGTTATGAAAATCAAGTTTCAAAGTAGCTGTAGGTTTGTGTGAATCATTTGCATTTCATAAATAGCAATCCCACATAGTGAGTCTCAAGTATAAATATGTATTTCTTCCTAAAATCCCCAATGTAGGACAGCATTTCAAAAGGAGGAGGTTGATGGAAAAGTTGTCTTGTGGATAATATTGCCAGCATTTAATTTAGCAGACTTGAGGAAAACAATATTCACAGTTAACTCCCAATCACCCGAGTGGAAGCACAAATGCATCACAGACAATGCAAAACCCCAATTGTCTGTTCTGAAACTCTCAGTCCATATGGTAACCATGGCTTCTCTTTTGGTAAAGCAACTTAAATGCGGTGACCTGGGTCATCTGCTGCTTTAATACAGTAAATGTCCATATGGTGATCACGGCTGGCTGTCTGCTGCTTTTGCTGTTCTTTGCGTCACACTTCTCATCTGCAGTCATCTTGTCATGCACCATTGTGAATCCCTCATAATAAGCACTTCTTTACTATATATCAGAGATTAGAGAGTGGGAGCACAGCTCATTGGTCACAACTATTTTGTGTTTTCCTGCATTTTGCTTGGTACATGCTGGAGTAGACACCAGCCCCAACAGGACTGCATACAAAAGTATCTGGCTTTGCCACTTACAAAAAAAAAAAAGTTGTAAGTTTCTAATTCAGGCATTTCTTTAGAGGGGCATTGTTTTAATTGCTGGTTCATATCTTCTAACTTCTAAACTGCTGTTTTGTCTTAATGACTTTGACAGTCTGAGAGCTCATCATGTTATTTAGTACTGATTTTTTTTTTTTTATTGAAGACAAAATTGCAGATGGTAGCAATAGCTATTACTGCCATACCATTTGTTGACCTATCTGTTTTGTACTGCTAGCTACAGTGTAAGAGCAGTGTGACTGTAACAAAAAAAAGTCTTAAGTTAAGTTCATTCATTCACTTGTAAGCAAGAACGATCTAATTAAATCCAACAGAAACACACCTATATACATTGCTAACAGCTGTATTTGGATGATGGGAATCCAAGCACCTGGTGGAGAGAACATCCAAATTCTATACAAACAAACAAACACACGCGCACACACACACACAGTAAGGATCACTGCAGAGAATCCAACACAGGAATGTCCAGCTCATGAGGCAGCAGTGTAAACCAGCGAACCACCATGTTGTCTCTTTAGCTGTGTTATTTTATATTATATAATATCTCCAATACTGTAGATGATCTTTTACATCTGTGTGTGTACGTGTGTGTGTGTGTGTGTGTGTGTGTGTGTGTGTGTGTGTGTGTTTCAGTGATCCAGTGTGGACCTCCTCCTCAAGTACATCATGGTAAAGTGGAAGGATCCGACCATTCATGGGGGTCGAGTGTTAGCTACAGTTGTTTCCATGGTTACCAGTTGTCTACCCCAGCTGTGTTAACCTGCGAGGGGAATGGGACTTGGACAGGAGACATGCCACAGTGTCTGCGTAAGTTAGCTGGCCTCCACCACCTATAAACTATAAACTTTAACTGATCCTCATAACAGTTTCCCTTTCAGTAAAGTTAGCAGTTCAAACAAAGCAGACCTCTTAACTGTATCTCTGTCTTATTCAAGCTGTCCTGTGTGGCGATCCTGGCTCTCCTGGAGGAGGATTCAGAGAGGGGAACATCTTTTCCTACCGGTCAGTAGTTAGGTATAGCAATTTCTGACATACAAAGACATATGTTTATTTATTAAAGGTGTGTAATAACAACACAAAAGAATATTGTAGAAAGGCTATCAACCTTTTTGAAATACCTGTGCGTATTAAAATTACTTGTACACATTTTGTGCACACAGTTTTTTGCACTGCAGCAACCGCTTTTTTGATCACTATATGCCAAAATACTTTTTGTCACTCGAAACAGGATTGTGCTGTTATAAAACTAAAATTGATGCATGGAGATACTGTTGATTATAACTCAAGTCTTGCTGCATGTACATTTAATGTATTTTAATATTAAGGATGTTGTCTGTCTTTACTGTGAAACCACCTCAGTAAGTGCTGTTTGTTCTGTTGAGGTTACTCAGTAAAGTGTATCTAAAAATAGATTATACATATTTTGCCCCCATGTCTGAATGTCAGTTTGAATCACTGCAAGGACAACATTGATTTTGGTTTGGGAGCAAAAACAAGAAAAATATGTAGGTCAAAGCAGTTCAATAAAGAGCCGCGGAAACATCTTACATCACACCCTAACCTGCATTTTATTATTGCTCAGCACTTTGTTGTGTTTTTTTGTGTGTGTAATTAAAGATTTTGTCCTATGCAGGTCAGAGGTCAGGTTCTACTGCCATGCCCCCTACTTGCTGGTAGGCTCTGCTTCCAGAGTCTGTCAAGCTGATGGGATTTGGAGTGGCCAACAACCAGCCTGTATAGGTAATCACTGTAAAATACAAGAATACCAAATAACTTTCACCCTCAAACACACTGAGTGTATGTGTCAGTTTTAAAAATGTAAACAGTATACTGCCGTGATGATAATTGACATTTCACCTTAACTGTCGATCATACCACTTGATACATTAACACTTACTTAGTTTAGTGATTATAGCAAAGTAATAATTAAAGTTTTTGTCCTCTGCCACCATTATAGCAGCCTAGTCTTCTCCTAACAATGTTGTATGTCTTGATAACAGGAGGTTCCTACCCTTAATGTTTAGTAGTATGTCCATTGTGAATCCATAAATCCATAATAATACCTTCAAATTGGTCAACTCCACTCTGCAGATGATGCACAAATCAACTTTATTATGTTCATTATCCCTGGGGCTGTGAGAGAAAATGGCTGAACACCTGTTTTTGCATTTGCTAATTTTTTTGTTTACTCATCTCATGAAACTTTAAACTATGTTATTCACCACAAGTTACAGTCCAGGGAAGTTATATTCTTTTACAAAATAAGGCTTTTTTGTGTTTTTTTCTGTGTGCAAACACAGAGAAAAACCTGCATACATTTGAGATACAGCATTAGTAGCATTGACAGAATGTTAATGTTAATCTTTGAAATATTACATATAGCAATCTTTCCATAATTGTGAGGAACAGACATTTTGTTTACTGCAAAGAAAAACATTGCATCAACAAGTTATGAATAACATTGTGTGAAATCAGATTATTGGTAAACAAGATTATGGAGTTTACTCTTGTACACATTTACACATTAGCATTCCTGTTCAGATAGAGCTGAAGATATTATCTAATCAATAGATGAAGTGTGTAGTTTTGATGTCGGCATTTGGTTTCTATAAAGATTTTATCTTGGAAAGCAACCCTTCGAAGTGAAATTTAGGTTCTTGTGGTAACTGTTCTGAAAGCATGAAGCTTATTTTGTAACAAGTTGTGAAATTACACGGAAATAGAGTTATTGTATAAGAACTGAAGTGGAAAGCAGCCTTGTAGCAACACCTCAGCCATCACAGAATTTCTATCACGTATCTCTGCTATAAATAACTGCATTATCTGTAATCTATAAAAGCTATCCATGATGGTACCCATATGCCCTGACCAGTATTAAACACTTTTTTTCATAATTTCTGCTGTATGATGTCATTCTCCCCTCTACATTATTTTAAGGACTATAAGCTCAAGCTGAGGTGGAAAGTAACAAAGAACACAAGTACTCCACTGTATTGCATTCCTACAGTATTGATACTTTGCTTTAGAATTTCCATTTTGTGCAACTTCATACCTTTGTTCTAGTACATTTCATGTAATGTTGTCCTTTGTACTTTTCAACATTTATCTGACTCATACTTTGCAGATAAAGTTTTTACTCACAAAAAACATTTGTTGAATATGATGCATTGTGATGCTGTTGAGGCTTAGAATACTTTTGCCATGACGCAGTACTATTAGCTGCAAAATGCTAATCTTAGTGGGATAATAAAAAAATTCCAGTAAAAACAATTGTACGGGTGTAGAAGTTGATGATACAGTGCACCGTAGCTGAAAGTCTATGCTGAGAACAGTGGTAAGCTTACAGTATGTATGAATTATCAGAATGCTTCTTTGACTTAGAGAATGTTTAAAAATATGTAAAAGCATATAATGCTCAATGTTTGTTTGTGTGTGTGTGTGTGTGTGTGTGTGTGTGTGTGTGTGTGTGTGTGTGTGTGTGTGTGTGTGTGTGTGTGTGGATTGAGGAAAGGATAAGACGAGGAAG
>JAVQJD010008459.1:0-26124 GCA_036023655.1 Nannoperca australis | reverse complement strand
GTGTGTGTGTGTGTGTGTGTGTGTGTGTGTGTGTGTGTGTGTGTGTGTGTGTGTGTGTGTGTGTGTGTGTGTGTGTGTGTGTGTGTGTGTGTGTGTGTGTGTGTGTGTGCGCGCACACTGTACAGACGTTTTATATCCTGCCCTGCTGGCTACACATCTTAAGATCAAAGAGACAATACAGAGAAGTTACATTCCTACAATACTTCAGATGTTCTTCCTCTGTAGCTGTGGCAGTTCAGTGTGGTGGAATCAAACAACAAAAGTACTAGAACACACCAATAATAAAATGTTTCCTTAATTAAAACCAAGCAAAAACCAGTTTGGGACCAGAAAAGTGTGTGAAACATCTTTATTTATTCTCCAGCTGTGACTGAGATGTGAATGACACATTCAGAAGAAGGCATCCTGTTATCTGGCTGCAGGTCTGTCGGGTTCGTGATCGGTCAAGTGTCCGGAGTCCATTTAGTGATGTTATCTCAAGATCACAGCTTCATTATTTTCTTATTATGATTCAACACATTGTGTGTATTTTAGATACATGTAATTATGAAAATATGCTGTTGGGTTGACGTTTCAGCAATAGTTTTCTCATGAACACACTGAACTGTGCTATTATTTTGGGAAATAGTAATACAAGAAGAAGGTGTCCCAGAATAAGCCTGCTTGCATGTAATTATTATTTTTACAGTGATGAACATTTTTGATAATTCAGTCATATCACAACACTAGTTTATCTCTAAATAATAATACTATGAGTAAATTGTGCGTTCAGGATAACTGAGCAGCACAAAAAACAAATTTAGTGAATGAAGTTTTGATTTTGAGATAACATGCTTATATATTTTTGGAGATCATAGCGGCTCTCGGCTTACATTAAACCAGGATCGTACAGAAAAGGATGAGACGCTTTGATTTTTAAAGTCCGACTGAAGCCACATTTAAAGCGTTTCTGTTCTTCAGAAAGAGAAGATTCTGTAGCTGATCACTTCCCACCGCTGACGTCACTTCTCTATATAATTATAGGTAGCAACCAGGAAGTGTGAACACAGAGAAAGAAGCCGCGTCCCATTTTAGGCTCCACCTCCTTTTAGAGTCCACTTTTTTTTTTTAAACCATGTGTTTGTGTCGGGTACTGGTGGAGCCGGGGACTCGGTTCTTTAATCTTCTGTGGAGCAAATGATGAAGAAGAGGAGCAGGTTCGGGCCTCAGGGTGGGGTCACCGTCATAGGCCACGCTCCAGTTTGGAAGAGGCGGGGCTTGGGAGTTGAGACAGCCGAAACGAGAAGAAGGCACCTGAGGGTCGGGTCAAGTAATCCAGGATCAGACTCTCTGTAGTGTGTGTGTGCTGTTGTATATCTATCTTTGCGAGGACCGATTTGAGTTTTTGACAGTTTGTTAGAGGGTTCAGGTCTAGTTTAGGGTTGAAGTTAGAATCCGGTTCAGGTTAAGTTGAGTGTAAAGGTTGTGGATAATGAGCTGTGATTGTTGGGAGCAGTGGTGGAATGTAACTAAGTACACTACAAGTTTAAGGTACTTGAAAAACTTGAAATACTGCACTTTTTACTCCACTACATTATTTGCTAACTTTTTGCAGATTTAAATCATTAATATAAATCAACCAGTAATTACGGTGTATTATTATAGTTTAAGCAACCCAGCAGTATATAAAGTAATTCAAATTAGCTCCACCTTTACCAGCTGCAACGTGATTTACACGTTAATGCATCAGTAATTATAATCCATTAATATTATAAAATATATATGATTCTGAAATTGACCATTCTGCATAATTAATACTTTTATCTTTGGTACTATAAATATATTTTCATGCTAATACCTTTATAATTTTACTTGTATACAGGACTTTTTCTTGTGCATTGCTTCTATTTCTTAAGTAAAATATCTGAATACTTCCTCCACCACTTGTTAGGAGCTAGTTTAAGTATTATATCCATGTGGATCCTCACAAGTATAGAAGTACAAACATGTATTAGTGTTTTTCCGTCCATGTTGGCACCACCTGGTCGTCGTCCTGTTGTTTATTCTGTAGTGTTTTTTGTGAGCTCTGATGCGTCTTGTGCATGTTGTGATGTGGCGTGCGGGGATTGGTCAGCCACGGGTGCATCAGCAGCTCCGATGCCTCCAGCCTCTCTGCGGGTGACTTCCTCAACATGCAGCCAATCAGACACCTGGCTTGCGGTGACAGCCAATCAGGCAGGCTAAAGGCCCCGCGGCGGATCTTGGCGAACAGCGCGGCGGGCTGCGTGTCCTGAAACGGGTATCGTCCGATCAGCATGGTGTACAGAGACACGCCCAGGCTCCAGATGTCTGCGGCGCGGCCCGAGTAAGACCGGTTCCCGTTGGTCAGCAGCTCGGGGCTGACGTAGGCGGGGCAGCCGTGTCTGTCTGTCAGAGAGTCGTCGTGGTTACCACTCAGGAGGACGCAGTCGTTGAGGCCAAGCAGGGCGAGACGCGTCCTGCAGAAAGAAAACCACAAAGAATCCGTTTAATCTACTTAATGCATCAGCAGTGACAGCAGTATCTGTAGTACTGGTGGTTGTTAGTATTAGTAGTTATTGTGTATCGGAGGTAGTTTTCCCTTTTAAGGTTTCATCTATCCCACTGATGCTACTACTTATATTGCAGCTACTAATAAAACTGCTGATTTTACTGATGTAAACAGTGTTATTAGCAATGTCGGTCGTACCCATAGTCATTTTAACAGTATCTGTAGTGTCACTTTGCCAATATTAGTAGTATTTTTTCAGTATTGGCTGTATCTGTACCTTTTCACCAGTATCAGCAGTATTATGAAGTGTTTTTTGCAATGTCATTGGTGGTGTTTGTAATATTAGGGTTGAATCAGCATCTTATCTTGTCAGTCTCACCTGTATTTGTCGGTGAAGACGAACTTGCGGAGCTTCAGGTCTCTCAGGACGACTCCGTGGCTATGACAGTGCGTCACGGCGTCCAGCATCTGAGTGAACAGGTGCCCCGCCTCCTCCTCGCCTAGACGCTTCCTGTTTCGTACGTAAGCGTGCATGTCGCCGTAGTGCCCGGGCAGGAAGACGTACACGCTGTCCTGGCCAATCACCACGTCCAGCAGGCTGCAGATGTTGTCGTGGTGACCAATCCGGGTGTAGGCAGCCAACCGCTCCTGGTAACCACGCAGAGGAATCACCTGTAACCGTGGCAACAAGGATGGACGGTTAGGGTAACAGTTGCTACAGATAAACACTGCATTGTTGCTGAAAGTACAACTCATGCTTGTTGTACTTTTAACAGTATCTGTAGTAGTCATCGATGTATCGGCAGTATTTTTGCTGTATTAACAGTATTGGTAGTATTTTTTGCAGTATCGGTAATATCGGTTGCTCTACCTGGCAGGTGTATTGCTGCTTTGTGTGTTCGTGCTCCGCCCTGTAAGTCTCCTCCCCCTCGCAGCGTTCAATCAGGAGGTAATGTCCGACTCTGGATGGTGATTGGCTCTGGTTGGACTTTGGGGCGGGGCTTCTGGGCCTGAGGCATGGTGATAGGCCGGTGGCCGGCTGCTGCAGAGCCAGACGGGCTAGTTTACATTTCGGTAAACCGTCCCGGGGCTCGTCCAATAGCCTCTTCAGACACAGCTGAGACCTGGCTGCAGCCACGCCCATGCTCATCTGTGATTGGAGGAGACAAGTGACATCATCGGGTTAGATTTGGTGGTAGCATGCTAACATTTGCTAAGTAGCACTTAACGCAAAGTGGGAGTGTCATTAGTTTTGCAGGTATTTGGTCATGAACCAAACCATCTGCAGCCGGACATCTAAACAATGAGCTGGAACACTTTAAAAACAGGTGATCATTCTCTGTGGGTTCATTAAAACCACCTTTCACCTTGTCATTTGATACATAATTATAAACATATTGATTATAGCCGCTTTCAGCTGGTCTGTCCTACCTAGAAGCACTGACTGCAGATTGTTTAAGCTTGAGGCCTTTAACTCCATTCAGAAGTTGTGGTTATAGTTGGTTTAGTTCCACTCCTGGTGTCATGTCTGCACTGCAGCGCCCCCTGCTGGCCCCCTGCTGAGCCCACCCCCTCACCGAGCCCTTGTCAGTAATATTTTCACATACAGTAAGAAGACTTGTATTCGTATCACATCTCTGTGTGTTCGGCGTCTCTGCTGCTCACATGTTTCACTGTTAACGCGTCTATAGGCTTCATGATGCAACTTCCTGTAAGCTGACAGACGCTTCAGCTTTCAGATCGTTGCATCAGAGCACAACAGTTTATAGTTTAAACAGCCCTTAAATACAGTCAACAGCTACCACACACACACACACACACACACACACACACACACACACACACACACACAATGTGAGACTGAGTGTATTTTTGACAAAGTTTTTCTGAGCCTGCGGTCGCCGTGACGCTGTGTGGAAACCTGCTGTTGGCAAACGCTGCTTTCACTCTGGTGAAACACCCTGAGTCACCGCGTTACTGTGGCAACGTCATACAGCCCCCGGCTCTGACACACACACACACACACACACACAGAGTCAGTGTGTGCTGTTTGATGCCTCATCGTCAGCCCTCAGTGAAATCACTTTGTGTCGGCTGCACTTTCTCAATCAGAGATCAGACCATTAACAAATGATCAAAGTTAGATTCTGCTCTGTTGGTCTGCTGAACTCCATCTCACTGCACTGAACTCTACTGATCTCGGTTTATTCCTGTGTGCGACTTTAGACGGTGGCCTGGCCGAGAAGTGTCACTGTTGCCGGCTCTCTGACATCTTTACAGGGCTGCAACTCACCATTCTTCTTTATAAATTATTTATTTTGATCTGTACAAACTTTAAATATCTTGTTCCCTCCAATGAACTCCCCCAAAACCCAAAGACAGTCAGTTTACTATCATCAGCCAAAGAAAACCCAGCAAATAATCTCATTGAAGAAGCCCCAACAACTATTTTTAGCATTTTTACCAAAATAAATGAGTTAAACTACCAATTAATTATTTAAATTGCTGCTGATTAATTGATTAATTGACTAGTTTTAGCAATGATGCTCACTTTCATACTAGAGCTCTTCACCTACTTTAGATATGTTCTTATTTTATTGCAGCATCCATAGAAAGTACACACATTAGTAGTATTATCAGCTGTGTTATGAAGTATTTTAATGCGTAATATTTGTCATATTACAGAGGGATAACTGACCGGACCAATGGTGTGTCTGCACCAGCTGAGTGTTATTAACATGTTAACATTTGATGTAAATGTTACAGGGCTACGTCACATTTTCTGGCTCCTAATCACTTGATTTGAATTTCTTTCATTCCTAAATTAGTTGTTCTGTTTGTGTTGAGCTCACGTCGCTCCCGCTGCGTTAAAACGAGCAAAGCCTTGTTAATGTGTTAATGTAAAAAAGAAATATATATAACTAAAGTCAAACATGTGCAGGGCAGCTGAGTACTCTGTCCATTCTTCTTCCCCTGTTTTAAATTAAGATGAGCCTCAAGGTCCACTTACTACCTGTTTCCCCCCCGAGCTTTCAGTGGATGGAGTTCCATGAGTTGTTGTCCGCACTGACTTTTAAAAAGTTCCTTCTTGACGTTGGAATTAGTTTGAACAAACAATCAACAAACTCAAGGTCTCCTCGCTAGCTTTTTCCCAGAACTTTCGGCTGAGTCACACGGTTTTCATCAAATCCCATCAAAGTCTTTGAAGCCGTCCCAAAAGAAGTCCAAAAGTCTCAAACTACAGCAGCCTCTGAAAGCAGACCCGTCTCCATGACAACTGAGCCAACTCCATCCACTGATGAAGGCCATGTGGTTACCGCTGAAAGCTAGTAAGTTGACCTTGAGTCAGGGATTGTAATGTCACACTACCTTTTTTTTTAAAGTTTTTTTAAACTTGTTTTGATCCTAAACTTTCAGAAACTCCCGGACTCCGCTGCTGGAAAACAACTGAGAACTTTTTCATATCTTATATCAGCACATTTCAGAGGTAAACACTGGACTTTTCAGATTACATCAAGATTCAACTCGGATGCGACTTGAAACAACAAAGAAACTCTATTAAAGTGTTAAAACGAGCTCCACGATGCTGTTTACACCTTTTTAACGCTTCTGTAAAAGTATCCAATGTAAAATATAAATAGTAGGAAAATGCTCTGAACGAGGCGACTCTGCTGATAAAGTAAAACCTTGAATGGCCTTTACTGTTATAATGATGCGGTCGGGGTCGTACCTTGTGCTCTTCACACTGGTCCGGGCTGCAGGTCTACAGGAAACCAGCAGAAAGCCCGTGGAGTCCGCGTGGAGCTGCTGCTGCTCTGTGTCTGTCTGCGGAGCAGAAGTTGCAGGAGACATAAAAACCAAAGGCGGTGTTGTGGAGTTGTGAGCCCGGACTGGGACCGAAGGCGGCGGCGGCGGCGACACCGGGACTAGCGGGACCGTCCGGCGGTGACGTCTTTGTGTCCTTATTATTGTCTCGGTTGCGCAACCTGTCGTCAGTCAGCTGTTGTTGAGCTTCTTTTTCTTAAGTGACACGAAACTTCACCACAAAAACAAACCGAACTAACTATTGAGTAACGAATTCAAATCAAACTTATATTTATACTTTAATGTATATATTTAAGTTTATATCCGGAGCTGAGGCGAACAAAGCCGAGTCGAACCGAGTCCTTCCGTTCTCAGTTTGTGGTCATTAATAATAATAATAATAATAATAATCTCCGTGTCTCGGTCTGGTTTTAGATCCTGTCCGACCCTCCGGACTCCGGTCTGCTCTGACCCCGTTCGTCTCCAGGACTTTCAGCCGGACTGTGAGACTCGCACCGACTCCGGGTTCGTTTGGTTACGTTGTTTCCTCCCGCGGTGTCGTCATCCGGCGGGGGGCGGGGCTTCCATGTTGCAATCTCGAGCGGATCGTTCGTCAGAAAACCGACACGAGGCTCTGCAGGTCGGTTTCGATGCGTTTCTTTATCAATCATAACGAAAGCCAGCGGCGGAAGAACTACTCAGATCTTGTGTTTAAGTAAAAGTACAAATACCACAGTGTGGAAATACTCTAACGAGCAAAGTCCTGCATTCAAAGTGTTAAAAATACACAATTATTTGCATCAAAATATACTTAAAGTAGCAAAAGTGAAAGTACTCATTATGCAGAATAACGCGTTTCAGACTAATATAATTAGTCTGTGTGTATATATATATATATATAATCTAAAATGCACCATTCTAAAAAATATTTAAAAGAATATCTCTCTATATATATATATTTATATATATATATATATATATATAAAGATTTTACCGCTTTAATCAATGGAATTTGAATTCAGCTTGAAAAGAAATACAAATGGCTTTTATTTATTTAAAAATGCTGTTGCAAAGTTTTTAAGTGCTGCCTCCTTTAAAAAGTTTGCTTAGTTTTTTTTTATTATTTTAGTCCAAACTTGCACTGGCCAAAGTGTTAATTATTAAATATGATTTATAATTTAATCATTAGGTTGTTGCCACCAGAGTTCATAGATAGATAGATAGATAGATAGATAGATAGATAGATAGATAGATAGATAGATAGATAGATAGATAGATAGATAGATAGAAGTTAAGGCACTCAGTTACATAATATAAAAAAGACTTCATCAATCCCAGTCCCAGTTTGCACATGATTAACATGTGTTGATGTGCCTCCCTTTGTAGTGTCTGGCAGCTAGCCTTTCTTTCTCTGTAGAGATGCAAACATTCAGTTCATGTTGAACAAGACACAAGAAAAGAGTGGGAGCTGTGAGACATGCAATTGCCTGGTAGCTAGGCAACCCTTGAGAGCTGCTCTGGAAGACCTTGAGATGTCTCCCATAATATCGTAGGCAAGTATTACTGTTTGAATGCTCGCTGGGACTCAGGATTTTTTTTTTACTTAGAGAAGTGTCAGAGCAAGTTGATGGGATGAATCAGAATTTCTGGAAGTGGATGAATTTTGGATAGGATACTTAAATAGGCCACCCTAGAATCTTTACTGTGCCAGATGGAAAATTATGCATCCCTCAGCTCCAAAAAGACATTCCATCATGCATTCCAATGAATATTCAAAGCAGTTTCCAAATTAAATTGTTTACAATACGCTGTACATTATTGGTACTGTATGTCCTTTTCAAGCAACATTTTAAAACATTTTCCTCTCCAGGAGGACATGTGAAAATATCTATTTCTCGTTGAAAACCTGTTGGAAAATGTGCGTTGAATGCCTCCTCTTTGTGTCTAGCTCTTATATCTCACCTCTGATTCATTATTCATAGCTGTTTGGCTATACAACATGGACATCTGAAACCCTCTGCTCATGCTCATGCACAAATGTCTGACTTTGTGGGACTCGGTGGCAGCCAGATAAAAGCAAAGCAAAGTGATTCACCTGTGGCAAGAGGAGCCCTTTGCTTTTAGGGGTTTCTCACCCACAGATGATGTGGGTTCAAAGCATCCTTACCTGAGAGAGCAGGCCAGAAATCTGAACAGAGACACAGAGAGAGAGAGTGAGAGAGAGAAATGCAGGAAAGAGAGGAAATGAAGAAGGGGTGCTGGAGGGGAAAGAGAAAGAGAGGATGGGGAAGCAGTGACACAGGAAATGGAGAGAGAATTGGGCTGGGAAAGTGGACAGAAGCATGTATAGAGATGGGGGTGGGGTAGTTGGGAGCCGGTTATGAGTGCAACAGCAGTGTGGGCACTCAAGTAGAATATTTTTCCAACATCATGGCAGGAGAGTCTCTGAGTGCCCATGCTATTAGGTGTGTTTGTGTTGCCGAGCCTTCTCTTCTTGAAAGGAAACAAGTGGCTTACAGTACAGTTCTAAGTATGTTTCACAACAATCCGGCCATTCAGTTTTAATATTAGATGTGCATAAGTGGAAATGTCTTAATGATGGAACCTAAATGTTGAAAAGATTAAGATCCATCTCCTGGGGACATGAATGTACAAAGAAAATATCATTAAAATATGACTCACACAATCAAACAATTTGAAATGCACTAGCACTAACAAATCATTTTCATTATTTAAAGTATAGGTTACAGTGCAACATTCACGATGCTCACAGCAAATTGTTCCACATATAATGAATTGTCTGATGTTTGGTACAAATCTACAGCGTAGTTAACGTGCACAGTAAGATTCTGCTCGTTAGATGATTATAAAAATGTGTTTTTGTAGGGGGACTTTTGTTGTGGCAGATTGTCTTTGTAGAGCTTAGGACAGACAACATAGTTCTTTGTTTGCAATGTTGTTATATTGTTATATTTAAGACCATAACCAGATATTAAGTTATGTTCTTGTCTGACAAATGTCATTGCATTGCAACTGTATTTTTGTTGTCCTATAACTTCATGTGGGCCGGGCCTTTGCATCTGCATGACACACTGAAGAGGTGGAGCTCAAAACCTGGCATATCCTCACCTGAACCCATCAAAAGCTGGGAACATCTTGGAAGGCAGTGTTGTCATGGACGAACTGCAGAACCCACCGCAGGCTGTGTGCCTCCTGTCTGGCCCAATTTATGGACTGCACCTGGAGAACCAAAAGTGCATCAAAAACAAGTGACGCTGAACCCAAGTGAAGGTTGGCATGCCATGAGAAAATAAATTAAAACTATTTTTATGTAAAATGTGTGTAAAATGTGTTTTATTGCTGTCTAACACTAAAATAAATTTGAAAATTAAGTTGAATAGTTGGTCAGAATGTTGGTTTCACTGCAGACTTTAAGTGCAAATAATACGGCTTTTAGTGAATTAAACTTAAATTGTTGCTTCCAATCTATTAGCACTTAAGTTAATTCTACTCAAACAAATAAGTTTCTCCATTATCCAACATTTGTGTTTTTAAGGCAATCGGTTGCCTTAAAGTCAACTTGTCAAGATTAACAGTGCAGACAAGAAGCATCAGCATTCATTTCAGGATGCGAGATCACACAACACAGAGCCTGATTGATCATACAGTACTGTATGTCTTAATTAAATCAGCCATTCAGCAGAGCTTGTTATGGAGCACAATACACTATTGATCCTTTGGTTGCAATAGCTAGCTGCAGCACAGTCAACCACGGAATACGGATCATGATAGATGGATTATGGTAAGCAGGGAGTAATAAACAGTGCAACACATTTGTTGGTTGAAAATCACCTATTATGCCTGTTTTAATTGATGTAATATAAAATATAAAAATTATAATTTCATAACATTTGACTGTGTGTAGTCACAGGCTTTAAGGGTCAAAAGGTTATTAAACTAACTCAATGTATAAATGACCATGCAAACTTTAAGTTCATTCAAGGCAACACTGAAAATATTTCTGCAATATGGAGCAATAAGAAGATAATGAAAATGAGTTTTAGTGCAAAGTAAAATATTCACAATGTGACTACACTGATTTGTTCACAAAAATTAAAAACCTCAGTTAGGTTGTTTGTATCAAAGCTTTACAAAGCTTCTGGGACCCTCAGACAGACCTTCTGCATAAGATATAACAAACATTTTCACTAATTACAGAATTTCTTAACAATCCAGATTAGTCACAATGATGCAACAAACTTGCAAGACAGCCTAATTAAAAAGAACCCAACAGAATCATCTCCATGAATCATCCTCTGACTGATTTCATATCTTGAAATATGTCAGTAGAGTCTATTGGGATTGCAGTCTGCAAGCCAGGTGCAGCCCTGGCAAAACTTCCCATTATAAATAAAGTCATTTAGTATAAATGTTAACATCTGACATCACTGCACCTCAGGTGTGACACCGGTATTAATGAAGCACATACTACACGTCTGCATGGACAAATAAAGTCATGCATCTCGGAAATTACCTCTCACCCAGAGCTCTAAAACAAATCACTATCCTCTATGAATTTCAACAAGTTTAAAATAGGAATTGTGATATATTTGGACCATGTACCATATAAGATGTGTGGTGCAGACAAGATTTAGGGAAAATTGTGTTAACTGCTAATAAGAAATAATCAACAGTGAGACACGTTTGACTAGCTATGAGTCTGTCCATTCATACTGTCACTGTGCCACTGGAAAATGTGGAGGAGCAAGCACTGACTGTAGAGATAAAATCAAAGTCTGTTTAGGAAGTTAAGTAAGTTTAGGAAGAAATTCTGTGATATCTGGGCTTTGGTTTACTGTTTACTGCCATCTCAGCAGATGTTTGGCACCAGAAAAATCTGGGCAGTGTGGTGGAGCCTGGTTGGAACCAGCAAACAGCAAATGTCATGGCAGAGTGACAGCAGAGGAGAGTGTAATGTAGGATACGTCAACAACGTGTGCCAGACAGGGGGAAGTGCAGGGAAATTTGAAAAAGTAAACAACAAGCCTATCAAAGACTTTTATGTATTAGGTGTGTCAGTGTAAAGGCCATTACACACTGAAGGCATTTTTTCCTTTATTTTTTTGAGCTGTTGTTTTTGTCACAAGTACATTCACACGAAAAGCAAATATTATGCGGCGAAAAACATCATTTTATGGCGCATTTACTCAGTCATTATGAAAACAATGAACTCAAGAACAACGTGGGGAGCAGCACCATCAGATGCAAGATGTAGTAGAGTAAATATTCGCATGCGAGTATTCTGCATTTTTGTGTCGTTTATTTGTTATGTCTCCGGTGTGGAAAGGCCTTAACACAGAAGAAGATTCTAGCAATGATTCTGAATTTAAAAAGGGTTTGAGTGCATGAAAAGGCTTTCCAGTTAGGTCACGAACAGATGTCACCTCATTGGAGGAGTATTTAAAGGTCATGACAAACAAGATAAGGGTCGTATAGGGTTGTAATTTGAGTGCGGTGGCAAGGCGTAAAACTTGTGAGGTAGTTATTTATTGGTGGGCCAGCAAAACTGACCCCCTATAAACAAGTGACTGACAAAAGGGTAATGCTGTATAAATATTACAGGCTAAAGTTGGTGTCATTGAACAGTGCATATGACTTTCTTTTACTGACAGTGTAAGTGCAGAAACATTAGGACAAAATTAAATTATATTTAATTCTGCCAAATCAGGTCCAGACGAGGCAGTTTTAATAAACATATTTCCTGCTCAGGCTGAAAACGTGGTGGGCTACTAAAAAGCGCTTGTCTATTTCTCTGAATGTTTTATTCAAGGAATTTTCTTTCCCAGCTTTCTTTGAATTTCTGGTCCATTCATAACTAGTTCATGATCATGCATGACAAATGCGTCTTTGGATGCAACACACACAGGCAAAGCTGACACTTTTTAATAATGCATGTGTTTCAGGGTACCATTCTGGTGGAGCCATTGTCATTCACCAGTAAACATCATGCATAGACACTCAGTCAAGCAGGCAGTGGGCTCACCAGGAGATAAGGGTCAGTGAAAAATATGTGGACAGTTTCTCTTTTCTCAAGAAATCAATATGCTGCTTTCAAGATGTCACACATAAGAATAGTTTTAATAGTACATGTATTTGGACACGTTATGATGTTTATTCGAACATTATAATATATCTAAGGGTTTACACATTTTCTAATGCGTTTTCTGTATTTTGTAGTGTTTTAAGTCTGTGTGTGTTCTGTGTTTAATTGGCTGCAAATAAAATATATGACAATAAAGAGCCAAAGTCATGACATCAGTTCTGGTTTCACTTTGGATGTCTATAAAGTTCAAGTTGAAAGTTTCTGTGTTTTGTACTTAATATCTTTACATTATTAACTTATAATATATAATAATATAATATATTTAATGACACAGATGTGTTAATCAATTCATTAATGAATTAATAGATGTCATTTATTTAACTTGTTTTAGGATAAGTATAAATAAGAACTGCTTTATGATGTGTAAGAATCTAGTGGTGTAGTGCAGGATTATAATGTAAGTACACTAATTATAGTCCGTTCTTTTTCTGTGAAAATTGTGTACACATAATAAACAATTGCAAGTGATGTGTATCCTTCAGAGAAATCATGTACAAATCCCTGCCTTCATAAGTGTCAGCTGAGGGTTCACTGACAGACAACAGTGACAGCAGCAAAATCTGCTGTCATATTAATTATAACCATCTCCACAATTTTCCGTGTTGTGCATGCAGTGATACTTTGAAATGTAGAGTGTAAATTACAGGTTTTAAATGTTACTTCAATTCTAGAATTTGATTAACATTTGATGAACTATTAGCATTTGTTAATGGTATGATCGTTGTTTGCCATCTGAGGGAGACACCCACACACAACATAAAAGCTACTCTTTGTTCAGTTCCAAAAATCTGACCACAACAGAATAGATGATAGACAATAATTTGCTTGTTTATTTACAATTTGTACACATTAAGATGGGGGAGAATTTGACTTTAGGGTGGGTAAAGCCAGGGCACACAGTGCAAAAAAAGAATAGCCAAGCAAACCAAAGAAAACAAAATAGTTTCTTACCGACCAAACAAACCACACAGGAGAAAACAAAGATAACATTACAGACAGCTCACACCTGCAGTTTTCCAACAGAGACGCACAACATCTAACAATCACCATACTGCATACAAAGAAGGTCAGGGTAGCTGGGTCAGGAGGTGAGGGAAAAAAAGCACTGCCCCAGCATCACAAGTGAGCCCAGAGCTGTATGTAGCCTGATGTTTTCTCGGCAACCAAACAGCTGCAAGTGCCTCTGGCTAATGGACCAATTGCCCACTGTCACCCCAGTCAATCAGGCACACCTGGCCACACAATCAGGTACGAAACCAGCCGATCCAAAAACCCAACAAATCTACAATGATTAACTAACATATAAGAAGAAAGTAACCTACACACACAATAAGAGGCACATAATAGCAGATAGACTCGTGGCTAGAGGATGGTTTTACTTTCACAAATATGCCAGCTGGCAGGCATTTATTGGTACTGGAGTATTACATCAGTAATTAAAATATTTTAAAGAAAATGTCTGGTATATTTCAACCTAGTTTATTTCCCATAAATGTGGCCATTTTAGCTGACTCGGATATAAATCCCCATGCAGTTAAAAATAATGGCCGTTCCAGGGGCCTACACTATGTTTATGTTTGGTTGTACTTAAGAGACAATCGTTTGTAATTATTCATATACAAATTATGTTTGTTATGCTGCAGGAGTCTTGCGCAGCTTGCCCAAATATACATCAGTCACAATGGGCACATTTCTGGGGAGTACACCAGACTACATAGGTGAATAGGTTAAAATGATCATCGGTTGACAGGAAAGCCTGTGAACAAATCCAAGGGAAATTACTGAATACATGCTGAGTGGGTTGATTGCTGGTATGATGACAATATTAGAATGATAACTATTTTCCTGCTTGAATTTCTGCAAAAAATTACATTTTAGTTTTTGGAACACACATATAGGTTGTTTTGGAAGGCACTGACAACACATTTAGTAGTTTAGGGGTGAGGATGCAGTCTTGGTTATGACATTAAAACTTGCTCACTGGCTTGTCATTTAACATAAAACCTCAAGCAATCAAGTACAGTTTATTTATGAGAAGGAGAAAAATGTTTTTATTTTACATTTTAAATTTAAAAAAACATCAGATAATCCTGAAGATAACCCTGGCAGTCGACCAATACTATCACCTTGGGTGATTAGATGACATTGCGTGACATCAGTTTGTGAGACAGTAGGGCTGGCGGTTCAGGATTTTCACAGAGCCGGGGAACATGTGATGATGCTGGCGAGTGTTGATGATGATGATGGTGACGATGATGGTGTCCATGCCAGTGGCTGTGTGTGTACTGTTTCAGTGTGATGAATATCCCTATCCCAGATGGCTAGCTCTCCACGAGACGAAGCATGCAAACCCTCTCAACCAGCATGAGGCTTCAGCGGCCAGCCGCCGTCTCCCCACCAAGGTCACTGTCAGCAGAAAGGGAGACAGAACCGGGAACAAGTTTAATATATCCACTGCTGACAGCTGCAATTTAATTGTTACCTTGCGAAACAGATACAGCACTTTCAAAGAGATGGAGACTAAGGCTCTATCTTGATGGCTCTCTAGTGAGTGTCCCAAATCCTTACACTTTTTCTTTCACTTGAAGAACACTGTAATAGAGTCTTATAGATATACTGAAAACAACCACACTGGCAGTTTTGAGACTTTTTGTCCATTTATAAATGGATTAAATTCCCAAAACCTACATTCATGCCTAACCTATATGCATACATGTTGATGACTTGCTAATTAGTTAGCAAGTGTCAATTTAGAGTCAGTTTAGTTCACACTACATTATCTTGCACACGCACTACTAAAAGCATATGTCCTGATGCACAAGGCAGTAAAACAATGAGGCTATCCTGTTTTGCATCATAGAGAGTATATAGTGTTTGTATGTCAGTATTTTGTCACCACGTGATGTTTTATCTTGTTCCATGTAATAACCTATAACTACTTAGTGTTGGCAATATTTAATATTTTTCATATAGTCATCAAATCCCATGAAAAGACACCAACCTGAACACTGCATTAATCAACCTCCCAAAACTTTCTGACTTTTCAGCCTGTCTGTGGCACTCAGCCCCAGGCCCATTTGTTCCTACTGAATACATAAATCTTTAAAAGCAGGTCCTGAATATATATTTGATTAAAAAGAAACACATTAAAACACTGGAGTAAGTGGCATTTTCAGTTGTGGAATAATACACAATTTGTAAGCTAGTGAATATTTGCTGCAGCAGGACAGTGTATGTGGGATTCACTCAAAATAAACTACAATGCCCATGTAGATATTAATGTAGGAACATGTCATCCAGTGCAACAGTGTGGCTAATTAATGTGTTTTAATAGTTTTTAGACAACAATGGATGTCTGTGGTAAAGAAGACAAAAGCTTTATCAAGCTACACACGCAGTACCTTTTAGTAGGATCAGTAAATTCTTGGTTGTGTTCCTTTCATCAGATTTGTTATATATATGTTATATATAATCTCACTTTACATTTTTGTTTTTTCATATGTCCATAAAAAAAATCCAGTCACTTGCCATGACCAATGTGATTCCCGTTAATAAATAATTTTCCGTAGAAGAAACATAAAAGCAGATAACATCTCCATCAAATAAAATACAATTTTAACATCACGGCCCACTACAGTGAAATAATACCATTACTGATCCATTCAGTCATTTAGCAGACCTTCAAAAGAACTTTTAATGGCTCGCTAAGTCTCATGCCCTCAATGTATTATTCTGCACTGTGACTAAAATGCAACAGTCTGCTGTCCAACTAATGTTTAAATCAAAGTGTGTTCAACCAGCGTTAGATGGATCTAACAGGAAAATAGACAAATTATGTTATGACTAATGCTGATATACTTAAGGTTATTTTGTCATTATGTGTTAGGCTGTCAAGTTGCTCAGTTTCATAAAGCTTCGTTGTGAGCAAGGAGAGTGATTTAGAAAGAACCTTGGAACATTCAGTATGCAAGACCAAATAATGCGCAAGAGGAGCTGCTGCGCATACAAGGTTGGTGAAATGAGGTTACTCACAGATGAATACAGAAGCTCTTGCAAGGTTTTCTTTAGAAAACAACAAATGGTCTTTTTGTCGTTTTTTTAAGATTTACAGGAGCTAGTGCCTGTGACCCAGAAATTGAGAAACTCTGTTGTACCCTTGAGCAAGGCAGTCAGCCCATAAAATACACTGGTGACACTCCACACAGCTATGTTCTCAACCCTGAAAACTCTGTCTGACCTCACAGTGAAACAGCAAGATGATACAAATCTTCCAGGGGACATATCGTAATTCTTGCAGCCATAAAAGGACTGGATGTCTTAGAGCTTCAAGGAGTGTAAGTATGACAACAAACTCAGCAATCTCTTCATCTTCTGGCAAATGTTATAAAGGCTACACACAAAAAACTGCATCATCTTCAATCAAAGTTTAACTTTAACCAAAATTAAAGCTACAGTAATTAAGTCATGTCCTCTCCAGTTTTAAATATGATTAATTCTACTAATAACATTTGATTAACCAATCCTATCATTAACATTGAAGAGTCATTAATACTTTTATATTCTCTGGTATTACTATGACACTTTATTTACCCACAAGTCATGGGTCTGTACTGCAGCAGGGCTTTTAATCAGGACTTTTTCTGGCATCCTTACATTGGTTGCCTGTCAGTTTCATGATTGATTCTAAAATTTGATTGATAACTTTTAGTGCTTGTCAAGGCCTTGCTCCCAGCTATATTTTGGACCTGTTAACCATCTATGAGCCATTGTTCAACCTTAGAGCTCCAGGCAGGGCTCTACTGATGCTGGCCTTGTTTCACCAGCTGAAACAGTGTTCTCCTTTAAATCACCTGTCAAGAAACCATTCTGTTTTGAGTTTCTTTGATAAACCATTTCTTCTTTTACAGATGTTCAAACTATAGGCATTACAGCACCAACACAATAATGGGTAAACTTTACACCATACCAATTGGTTGTTATTTTTTATATTTTTATATTACTGTTAGGTTAAACTAAAACAGTTGCTACAGCCTTACTTGGTTTAGTATGACTAGCTTATGGTGGCTAATGTAGGCCAATGTTACTAATGGCACGTCAATGACGTGACGATGCGGTGTCTTACCACTACACTAGATTTTATAATTTTGCAGCCACAAAAGTTCAGCTGTTCAAAAGTTGCAAAAAATCTGAAGCTTTTATAAATTACCCTTTACATCAGTTGTATCACATTACTCAGTTTTATCCCAGATAACAACACATTTCTACGTTTTTCATTTCTGTTTTCCAATTGTCACATAAAAATATGAACACACAGATTTCTATTGTATGCTTAGAACTACTAACTGATGGCTGTCAACTCACTTTGTGCCATGGAGACAACAATGGACACACTCCTGTTTTGTAGGTAGTAGCTTCAGTGCTGTGAATAAGATTAAATATGTAGCTAACAAACTGTTTAATGCAGCCCATTAGCAAAATATGAAGACGCTTTGTTTGAGGACAAGCAGCAACTTATTATGGGGAAAATTAGACCTGTGTAATGATCATTACTAATCCCAAAACATTAAAGCCTCTAAAAAAAACAGAAAAAAGATTCGTGCACACACACCAGATGTCCTTATCTTGTTTCTAGCCATATTGTATAGACAAACATTAGGTGGATTTTTTAAAGGCATCATAAATTCTAAAATGCCCTGGATATATAATTAGGATATAATTTTAGAATTTAGCATCATTACAGCATTAACAGTTGTAGGATTCATTAAATACAAACAGTAAAACCAATAAAACTAATATATGCAATTGTAGATTATGTAACATGTTAAATGGAGCTAAAGCAGATAATAAAAGGGATATTGCATTGCTAACAGTTACTGATTTAGCTACAGTCGTTACTTGCAGATGTTGCAGTCTCATTTGCTTAATAACTAGGAATTGTTAAATTTGACACATGTTGTGTGTTAGTTTAAGCACTGAGCTGTCTCTGCTGTTCTCATGTTAAACATTAGCGTCAGCAGGAGTCAGTGGGAGCAGACTAGACTGCTTTGACAATCAGAGTCTTATTAAGCTTGCACATGCAGGCATTTTAATTGTCTTGAGCATTTCACACAAAGACAAATGTCACCCTCCCATATAATGCTAGAATTCTGGTGGCTGTGACATATTTATAGATCAGCAGTGGGGGATAAAATGGGCAATTGCCTGAAGTTAATCCCCTGAAGGGATTTGGGGTTTTGCAGCGTTGTAACATGTTGTCTCATATGTTGCTTTGAAAACTGTAAAGCTGGAGGTTTCACAGATATAGTGGTGCTATTTTATAAGGCAACTGCTATGTTGTAAGGGAATCTAATGCCAATGTATTTTTTGGTCATTTATAAGTAATATTTTTTAAATATTTGCAAATCATTAATTAAGGAATTCAAACAAGTTTATAGTAATAAAATAGAGCTACATGAAGTAATAAAAAAAAAGCATAATATTATATAACCGTGTGACCTGGGATTTCCACAAGGACACAGAGTAGCTAGCTAGGGGGGGTGTGGGGACATGCACCCCTGGAGAAAATATTTGGCCATCATATACATAAACAGATATGTATTTTATTTCCTCATCTTATTATTATTATTATATTGAGAGACTTGTTCTGTAGATCTGCAATTCTGCTCTTAATTTTATATTTATATTTTTGTATTCCTTTTATATCTATATTCTGCAAATTTGCAATTTTTATGCTTGTTGTATTGTTGATTGCTGATTCTGTAAGAAAACAATTTCCCTCATGAGATCAATAAAGTAAATCTATCTATCTATCTATCTATCTATCTATCTATCTATCTATCTATCTATCTACATAAACTGTTACCTGGTCATATAATACTGCAGGAAGTTCCATTACATCAGATTTTATTTTTTCATCATGGGCTAATTGGCATAACCTACAGTTTCCTCATATGACACATGCCTGTTACTTTGACAACATTGCTTGTTTTAGTTTGTTTAGTGCATCTCAGAGGTGTCTGCTGTAAAATAAAGCGCAATGTAAATAAAGATCATTCATTAAGCCCATCTTTGGGGGCGGGCCTGACACAGACACAAACAGCATGGTTTTGAAGTGGAGGATAGTGGTCATAAAATGTAACGCACAGTGAATTGCAACTTGTTAAATTAAAACTATTTTATCAAAATGAATATAATAAAGTAGCTGATTTGGACTGATTAGTGTGAATGGAAAGCGGAGTTTCCTGCTAATCCTACAGCCAACTAAATGGAATTTGTCTAGTTTATTTTACAAGTAGAAATCTAGCATAAAAGAAGCTGCTAATAATGTTAGCTAATAATACATAGCATACAGAGCTAATGATGTTAAAAGTCAAAATTATATTATATGCTATATGCTTAAATTAAGTGTCATTTATTTCGCCACGTTCCCCAATTCACAATTGTTCTTAACTGTATATATTTACTTAGCAACAGTGATTAAAGCATTAGCAACACGTGCCACTGTAGCCCCCCACCACTAACACTCAAGAGGTCAAGAGAGACATCAAGAACCTTTTGAAAGAAGCATTACCATTTACCCTTTCTCTATCTAGTCCCATACCAGGCAGAGAAAAAAGATTTGAACTCTTTCAAACCCAACTGGCATTTTTCACCAAGGGAGACCTTTGATTCCTAATTGTGATATAGATCATAAACGGTGAGCAGTGCACCCACGGGTGTGTTTTGTGTAGTGCTGTAGTTCTTAAAGTGTGAGATGATTTTTTTTCTTCTATAATGTCCATATGAGGGCTTTGGGGGATTTGGATGATAGAAATCTGTGACATTTGGAGTCTCCATAACGACTAAAAGGTGAGTGAGGATGAAATATGCAACAGAGAGAGATGGAGAGAGAGAGAGGGAGCACTGTCACACATGGTTGACGCCTCCAAGGCTGACCAGTCCTCGTTAGGTTTCAGCAAATAGTGCAGCAGTAGTGGTGATCAACAGGGACTGTACATTACTTTTAAATAGGGTTTGATCAACACATACTGATGATGTTGTTACAGACGTTTCATGTTGGAAACGGATACACTTGTTTGTTGTTATAAAATAGATGTCAAGGCTGTGTCGTCAATCACTACCTTGTTAATAAACACTCAAGAGTCAGATGTCACCATCACTGACATATGCAGTAATTTATATATATATATACAGTACCAGTCAAAAGTTTGGACACACTTTCCCATTCCCATTCACTTTAGACTGGTACTGTATATTAAAGGAAAAACAAAGTTGTTTTTAAAAAAGCAGTGCACGTGCCATGGACATTATTTTTTTGTTCCGTGGTAGTTATTTTAGACGGCCCTATTAAGTGCATACATTTAAATAAATATCGGAGTTACATTCACCAGGAGGCCAGAACCAGTCTCTGCTGAATGTGTAAATAGACAACTGTTTGCTAACACCTTCGCCATATCAACTCAATATTTACTTTGTCAGTGTTGTGTTCACAGCAGTTTTCTGCTTGTGGCCCATAAATTGCTTAATTCAGGTTCTTGGATTTTACATTTGAAGTAATAAAATCACCACTGTGGACAATACTACATCCTGTAGCATGGTCATAGTAGGGTACAGATTTGTCAACTCTCTTTATGCTGTATTGTTTGTCCTCTGTGTTGATTCCATTGCTGTGTGTTTGGTATGTCGTGTTTTCTCCTTCCATTGTTCCCTTTGACGTATTAAAATGTTTTGCTATTTTTAAATCTCTTTTATATCTAATTAATGCTACTAACAGAAGTCCAACCTAACACCACCTGTGTTGTTAGTGTCTGCAATAGTGATTCAAATACTTCACATTTTAAGTGCTTTTCAAATTGTTTGTTCTTGCTCTTGTAAATGCACTAGTCTTTTTATAACATGTGCTTCAAATAATGTCAACCAAGCTTTCATTAGCAACAGGCCCAAAATCATAGATACTGAAATGCTTTCCATGGTGAACAACACAAACAGGAAATAAAGTGGAGGGACGTCAACAGGTGTCAGTTTGGACTTTGGGAGGGAAGAGACAACTGATCTAGCTTTATTTGCTAGTAAATGTAGTCCACTTACAAGTCGCATGCTGGTGCCTGGTGTAAATCCATGGAGTGCAGGCTCACTGTGATTTTAAACATTCATGTCTCAAACTGAAAACTGCAGCATGGTGTGTTCGATATGATAGTCATGCACTGACATCAGAACTGACAGGTAGTCTCAATTATACCCTGTGTGTGCTGTGGTAAGGTATTCAGTGGCATTTCAATTACAGCTGGGAAAAAGGAGGATTCGCTTCAATGTTTCCCACATGGTATGATATGTGTTGTTTGTAGCGATAATCTACTAAAACCTTTAACTGCTATGTTCTCATTGAATGTAGTTGTGTGAATTAATTCATCTGTGATATAATAGCACCTTTATAGTTGAAAATATAAGCACTTCTCATATTTCATATTGATAAGTATAAATTATGCACTCAAATTCTGGTCCCCTTTACTCCTCTAAATGATGAAAGCTTTTGAGAAATAGCACATGGACTGATAAGGAACAAGTTAATTGGGTTACCAGCCATGTAGAATGGAGAGAGAGCTGACCACTTTAGCGACAGAGGTGACAAAGAGATTAGATGAAGGATAGATGATCCTGAATCACTGCACTACAAGTATCAGCAAAAGCCAGTCCCAGCCTCAATAAAGCCTTGGATTGCCCTCACTTACTGGAAAGCGCTCAAACACAATAACAGCAACTAAAGTGTCAGCTTCTGCAAGGTGAGACAAAAGGACTGAGCTCGACAATGAAGAGGAAAGAATAATATTATGTCTCTGTTCCAAAGCAGTTGAGATCAATTGAGAGCCATGTTACTATTTTACATCAGCAACAATATTTTGATTGAATTTCTGAGAATTGAGTACAGGCAAAGCAAGCAAGCATAGTTTATTTATAGCCTATTGGACCTTTCCCAGACAGCAGTCACAACGTGCTTCATAGTATACAATCAAAAGAAAAAATAAAATCAAAGACAAAACACCAGATAAAATATACAAGGATGAACAGACATAAGACACAATTTAAAACATAAAATACCACATGCTACCTATATGCTTGTCTGAACAGATGGGTATTTAGCTGCTTTGAGTGCATCATAACTATTAGAATAAGGCAACATTTTAGTTATTTAAGGTTGATGCCAAATGGAAAAATTGGAAATTACTATTACAAAATTAGAAATAATAGACTTTTATTTGCTATCATTTCCATTTGGTTGAGCATAACAATTACAACATAACCACTGGCTGCCAGAGTATTGTACATTGTACAGGACAATCTGGTCAACTAACAGCTGTTTGAAGATATATTTCAGCTTTTATAAGTCAGGAAAATAAATACTGGTCTTTAAAACCTTTTTAGTCTGAAAACACTGCAAACCCACGCAAACGTTTTCTTAATTCATGTAAAAGTTATAGAAAGTTTTCTGCATATTTCAGTGATTTTTTTTTCTCTGCAGGCAGTTGCAAGAGACTATTTAGGGCCAATTCAAAGTATATGTATGTGATCTGTGTAAGATAATTGTGACAGGTTAGAAAAGCACATCTCCTGTATCTCGGTGAAGCATAACTAACATCAACCTAGTGGTGTGGCGAAGCCAAATAACCTAAATATGAAGGAAAAAAAAAGAAGAAAAGAAATAGCAACAATAAAGCTCAGTAAATAAACAAAATCAATACATCTACATTGACAAAGTTAAGCAGCCCCTTGCTTCACCGTTATGCTATGGTAGCAAGGTTTACAGAGTTACCAGTCCAAGGAGGGAGCTGCTTTGTTAGCTGGCAAACGCTGACAAGCCAGACTGGGAAGAGTTGTGGCTTCGATGTCAAATGCAAAAGTGTTCCAATGGCGCAGGTCAGAAGAAACGGCTGCTCCTTTGTTCTTCTTACAGAGTTAGCAATTTGGCGCTGACTCATATTGCTTGAAAAGTTAGCTGACAGACTGTTTAGATGCTGGCGCTTATGGAAGAAAAATCCCAAGGATGGGCCAGATGTCCTTTGGATCTTCACCACACTATGAATACATTACAGTGCTAAAAATAATTCATACGAGTCAAATGGGAATAGAGTTTTGTGAGGAAGCGTCATCTCCCTCATTGTAAGATACAGCTTTTTTGTTAATAAGAGGGAAACATGTTCTGTGTTTATATGTACGGGTAAATAATGAGCCAAAATATGTACATCCACATGTTAAAGTTTATTTCTTAAAAACCATACCACAAGTTATGGGAACCTGTAACCTGTTACGGGAATAGTGTTTTGCGTTTCCTGTGTAAAGACCAGAAGAAGGGTAAAAGTCTACAAGACATTTTTGTTTTGTTTTTGTGTTTTCTTGTTCTTTGTTCTAAAGTATTTTTGGAGACTGCAAATAAGAGCCTATATATTTTTTTTTTAACGCACTCCTGCCTGCCTGATTGGTTTGGTCTGCCGCAAGCGTCCCTAAACTGCATCCTGTAACAAGTTTGCTGAAGAATCATCAAGTGCAGCAAACACGAGTTGGTCCAAGGCAGACAACCTCATATTTATGCCCATCTTTATAACTTCTTCTGTGGGCCTAAAGTTTGGTACCACCTCCTGACTTTGACCTGATTTGTATGCTGTTTTCCACTAAGTTTGGGCTAGACATCATAGTTTTCTCTTTTTGTTGTCATATTTCCCTTTTATTCATTAAATAATGTCTATTGTAGGTCCATGAAGGCCGCCTTGAGGAAAACAACACGTCTTTCCAGCACCACCATTATTTTTCTACAACTAAACCTCTCACCTGGGGGAGAGAAAATGTGCATACTTTTTTTTTACAAGGATAAAGTATCAAACTTTACCTTTTTTAAATTGGCATTGGACAGGGACGCCTAGTGTAGCTGGGTTTGTCAGAACACATCTAGTCTGTTTTGGTGGCTGTGTGATAGTGACGTCCACCCTGGTGCACCTCAACAAATCCACAGCTTTTCTCTGAGACAGATAGAGTGTGAGGTGGTTGGCAGTTTGCCCTTGGCTGATGAGGTGTCATCATGAGATTTTGTGTGTGGCTGTGCACCTGGAATCATGCATGTGGGCACGTACAGCACCTGTTTATAGCATTTGACTGAGAGTAAGGGCTTGTGTTGCTTTTATTAAATACTGATGATAATATTCATCTCTAATATAACTGTAGAGCAGTTTGCTGCACTGTATATAAGGAAAAAGGAATGAACCAAAAATGATTAAATAAAACACATACACAGAACTATTGAAACAACTGAAAATATATTTTGGACCTATTTGTTGGTGTGCCATTAAATGTCCAGATACTTTAACCCAACCTTTAGTATTTGATGGATGTTTTAATCTGAAACATTTACAGGTTCATGCCTTTTATAGTAGCTACATTTTTCAAATAGAAATACAGGCTCTAACCTTGGAGATGCTGCTGCCTTTGGTCTGATTCTCATAAGGTGGGAAGCTCTTATCAGATGACCCACCTATTGGGGTGGACTAATTGCAGTCTTTACGCAATAAGCCGTTTTCACAGCAGACATTTTAACATCTCATAGGAGGAAAAGCACAGGTGTAACTACTAGCATTAAAACGCAATCCTTTTAGCTGTGCAGTCCAAGGCCTTGGTTATGTGCATGCTGGCTCAGTTGGACACACAAATAGAATGGATCCAGCACTAATGTTATTAGTGCCACCTGTGCTTTTCCTGCTATATAACGAGTCAAAATGTTAGCTCTAAAAAAGGTCCATGCAGGTGTTCAGCAGGTGCAGGGTAAGGGACCAGAAACCAACTGGATTAGAGATCTTTGTTCCTGATCTCTGGAAAATAAAAACTTGCCAGCTACAGCAGAGCTACCATGTTGTGCCCTGGCAGACTGCGCTGACCCAATTTTAGCCATCCCAGGTTGGTAAAGCAGAGACATTAGACGTTCTTCTTACACTTCAATCATTTATTTCTGTAGCAACAGGATTTTATCATAAATCACATGCATGAATTGAGTTATATAGTAACATGTCAATTAGATGTCACTTAGCTAGCAAATTTGTTTAATTTCTGCCAACTGAAAACATTTAAAGCAACATTATGCAATACAATTTGGTCGCTGCTCGTATCAGATTCAAGGCCCTGGTACTGGCCTTACAAGCGGTGAACAGGACTGTACCAACCTACATCCATACATCTTCCAGCCTTACACCCCCACCCACCAACTATGGTCCGCTTCACAGAACCGCCTGGCGGTTCACTCTCTCAGGGACGCCCGCTCATATTCAAGACTGTTCTCCTGTCTGGCCCCCCAGTGGTGGAATCAGCTCCCCACATCCATCAGAGAAACAACCTCTCTGGCCACTTTCAAGAAAAGACTAAAGAATCATTTGTTCCGGGAATACAACAACACCTTTGATGTTACTTTCTACAAAGTATAGCATATTGTACGTTATTGTATTGGAATTTTTGAATGTATTGTATTTGATAATGTACAGAGAAATCTGTTTCTCGATTTAATGCTCTTTTCGATTCTGCCATTGGCAGCGATGTACTTACTTATAGCACTTGTGATTCATCACCAGCCCTTACACGTTTGATGAAATATCTTGTTCTTTTCAATCATGGTTCT